>CM046660.1:174982514-175038251 GCA_025594165.1 Tamias sibiricus
GGATTGCGGATCTGTTCCCTGAGCCCACCGTTTTCCACGACAGCCCCTCATTTTCCCATCCCCACAGAGCGCGAGGGCCCCTTTCTCACTCCTTGCCAGCATTTGTTATTTATTACGTATTTATTTTTTATAGCAGCCTGCTAATGGCTGTGAGCCGTCCCATTGTGATCTTGAGTTCCTCTGAGATGACCATGTTCCGCATGCTCTTTGAAACAGATTTTCTGTGAAGGTTTTGGGGTCGTAGGTCTTTTTTTTATAGGCACAGAAACTACTGGCAGAAATAATTAAGGCTCGGTGGATTGTTTCAGGTTTGTGCTCCCAGTGCGTGTCTGTGGGGCGCAGATTTCTGTGCCAGCACATGAAAGGGGGGTCCTTCTGCAGAGGCCTCATCCCGCACTGCTCCTGAAGCCCCTGTACCCTTGCACAGTGCTGGAAGAGAGTCGACGTGACGCATGAAGTCTGGGAACACAAGCCTCTGGTGACACTGACGGGTGGCCAGGTGGCCACAGAAGATTCAGGAGGAACAGCTAGTAACTCCCAGTCATCTCACCGTGTAATTCCCTTACTGTGAGGTGAACCTGGGGTCCTCTGTGCGGAGATTTGCAACCTGCTTTGGCCACTGACTGGACACAGGGCAGCATTCGCAGGCAATGCTGGAGTCACCTGCAGGCCACCTGGCCGTGCTGCCTTCCTGAGCAGGAGGTGGATGCCATTGGGCGAACTGTGTTCAGTGCCCCTTGGGGACCCCTCAGTGGCCCAGTGGGAGAGGCCTTCTGGGGTGTGCACCGTGCTGTAGCCTTGTTTCCTTCCTGTCTTCTCAGGATTGGAACCGCAGCTGGCCGCATCTCGGGGACACGCAGTCTCACTTTGCAGAAATGGCTGCAGCGCTCTGCCCTGAAGTCCGGTGCAGAGGAGGGACTGACCACCCTGCAGGGTGGCAGCGCCAGACCTGGAGACTCAGCTTCTGGAGAAAGATGGACAGGGCTCTCGCCCTCCTGGTCAGGCAGGAGTGGTCCTCTGGCCCATGGCTCTGAAGCCCTGCTCTTCCAAGCCTGGGTTGGGGCTCTGAGGCCACACTGCCCGTCACGTGTCAGCCGGTCTCCACGCTCCTGCTGGTCAGCTGGGGTTTCAGAGCTTAGCAGCTCCTCCCTGGCCCTGGGGACGGGGCCACATAGAGGTTCACGAGAGCCACACACCTTTTTGCACTGGCATGTGGACATGCAGCCCCGGGCATAGAGGGATGTCCTGCGTCCCCCTCTGGCGTGCTGGGCCCATGAGGAAGCCCCGGGAGGCTGTGTGACGTCCTGCCCCATCTCTCGTTCTCAGGGACAGCCCTGTCTGCCCCTGGCCCAGGGCATTGATGGCCCCTCCTCCCAGGCTGTTCGCTGGCTGCTCTGGGAGGAGGGAAGGCATCTGAGCTGGTCCCAGTGCTTGGACTTTGACCACAGCAGGCCCTGCCTGTCCCTGACGGGTGGCGATTTGTAACGGGGATCATAATAAAACACCCCAATTAGAGGCCCTGTGAGTGCTCCTGGCACACGCCTCAGCCCTGGTTTGGAGCCAGCCCAGCACAGCCCTGCAAGCAGCTGCCCTTCGTGGGGTTCCAGGGCAGGAAGGGGGACTGTGCAGCCGCTCTGGGTGGGAACTGAGCTGCCTGGGGAGCAGTGGGCAGTGGGGCGCTCCTGAGGCAGGCGTTCAGTTGCAGGTGACTTTCCTGCCCCTGAGACGCCGAGGTGACCTCAGCAGCACGCAGGATCAGGTGCTCTGCCTGGCACTGCTGTCCTGCTCCCTCTGCAGGTGGGTGGCCAGTCCCAGGAGGTCCAGGGCCGTGCACTGAGGTCACAGCAGTGGGACTCAAGCCCAGAAGTCTGGCCACACCTGAGCGTGCTGTCCCTACCTCCCAGTGCTGTGGCGTCATTGCTCTGCCTGGGACCCACGTAGTCTGGAATTCGACCAGGAGGCGGCAGCGTGGGCGCCTTCCCCTCGTTTGGAGAAGTCGAGGCAGGAAGTCGGTCACGGGAGCTGCGAGGGACAAACATTGTGCAGAAGTAGTTTGTCCCAGCGCCTATCTTGGCTCCCCTTCCCATGGCCTCCCCCGCTCTGAGCCTCTGCTTGAAAGAGGTCACGTGACTTTGCTGAGGGGTCGGGTTTCCAGGCCCCAACAGAAAGGGATCCCTGCACACCCGGCTGTGGCTCCAGGCCTGGACGCTGCATGAGCTCCCTGCCTGGGGTGTTCTGTGTGGCTACACCTTCCAGGGTCAGGGGTCCTGGCTGTCATTCAGCTGCCCCTGTGAAGGACACCTGCAGACTCAAGGAACCTCTCCCAAGTATCTGTTCAGGGGACCACTGCAGAGAGCCAAAGTCACCCTGGTGCCACCCACCTGGCCAAGATTGTGCTCAAGGCCAACTGGGCAGGGCAGGTGGTGTCTGGGTCCTTCTAGAAAATGCCTTGTTATAAGTGCATACTGAATTATCGTCTTTATTCTGCTACTCAGATGTTAAGTTCCTGCTGGGCTCACAGCCACCAGCAGCTCTGCATAGCCAACTTAACCGCAGGGGGCTGCGGGGGCAGGTGTGCGGGGGGGCTTCAGGGTCTCCCATCCCACGTGTTCCTTGGGCTGCCTGGGGTTGAGCCAGGGCTCCGTCTCCTGGACTGGTACTTCTCAACTTGTAAACCGCCCCCCCCCCCCCCCCCCCCCCCCCCCCCCCCCCCCCCGTGGCTGGCAGCGGGCACGGGAGGCTCTCTGCTCAGAGGAGGGAGCAAGGGGCCTGGAGAAGCTGGTAGCAGAGGCTGGACAGGTGACCAAAGTCAACACCTTGGTAAGCCACACTGACAGGGCAGTGCAGTAGGAACAGCACCGCCCTTCCTCCCGAGAACTCCACCCCTGTTGGACGGCACAGAGAGACTCGGAGGGCTCCTGATGAGGGGGAGCTTAAAGCACCCAGCCAGACTCTGCCAGGCGGTCACGGTCATTGACACAGGGATGTCTGGGGCAGTGGCACATTGAAGAGGGGCCTAAAAGGACATGACGGTGGAATGTGTGTGGTACCCTGGGAGAGATCCTGGAATAGAAAAGGATGGGGTGGGGGGAGCCCGTCTGCAGGACCAGGCCTGGCCAGCATGTCCTCTGGGGCAGCCCCCATCTTCCCACCAGCTTTCTTTGTTCTCTCCTGGCCCAGACTTCAGAGGTGAGCTGCTCTCTCAGCAGCCAGCGAGGGGGCCTCTAAGCACTGACCGGATTATCTTTTCAGGGTGAACCTGAGAAAGGGAGAGGAGTGGCAGGGACAATGGCTGCCTTATTCAGTAGCTCCCAGATTCAGGACCCAGGCCGCAGGCCTTGGAGCTGGTTGGCAGGTGTGGCAGGTGTGGCAGGACTCTGCCTGTGGTGCTCCACTCCCCCCCTCCCTGCTGTTAGCCAATCAGGTGGAAACAGGGTGAGTGCTGTCCTCCACACGGCTGGTAAAACTACCACAGCCACTGACAGCTGCCTTGAGGTACCTGCTCCGTTAGGTGTGATTGATCATGGTGCAGTGAACCCCGTACTGGGAGGGGAGCTGAGCATGTGCAGCGTGTACACACACACACACACACACACACACACACACACACATGACTTTGCACTTGAGTTTCTGACCTTAGCACTCAGCTCCAGCCCAGCATCTCTTGTGCCCCACACACCTTGCTCAAGTACGTGGGAATCGCCTAGCAATCCCACCACAATGCTGAGTCCAGCCCAGTGGTACTGGGTGGTACATGTGTCACCTGCTCTCTGGTGACTGGCTGGGACAGCTGCAAGCACCTATATGGCACTGGCTGCAGACCTGGCGTGGTCCAGGTGCCTGAGGGCACGCCCTGTCCTGTCCATCCACAGCAACCTTGGGATGAGTGCCATTCTGCCCTTCTCAGAGCTGAAGAAGGGCAGCTGGGGGCAGTCCTGTGGCTTGTGCAGGCTCCGCGGGGAGGGCTGGAGCTGGACTCCGGAGCCCTGGCCAGCCCAGAGCCTGCTCTACCCGCTGCGCCCACGGCCGCTCTGGTGGGACAGTTCCAGCTGCCTGTTCGCAGGGACTTTCCATATGCTGGGTGAGTAGGGGTGGCCCATTTAGACCATGCAGGGAGGTTGGCCACCTGGCCTGCTTCCCTGAGGACACTGGGCAGTGACCAGCAGGCAGACATTTTAGAGGCCTTCTGAGCTATAGGTGCACATTCCAACGCTTCCTGGTGAGCTTGGAACCCCGGGAGCTGTGAGAAGGAAAGCCACACAGTTGGAACCCCAGTCTGCTGGGAGGGCTGCAGACCAGTGCCAGGGAGTCGTGCTGGAGGGACATGGGCGCTCCTCGGCGTTCGCACCGACAGGCGTGGGTAGGGGAGGCCTCTCTGCAGGAGGCCTGCACGTGCAGGGGGCTGGAATCGGGGCATCTCTACCCGCTGCGACCCTCCTTCCTGTACCAGGGGCCTGCTGGCCATGGCCCTGGTGTCGCTGGGCAGTCCCTCTCGGTCCTAATCCCTTCGTACCTTCACCTCTGGCCCTGTCTGGAAAGGGCTTCTCCTGGGCCAGCAGGTCTCTGCTGTTGGGTGTGGGGGCAGGGCCAGCCCCCTCCGCCGTGTGCCCACGTGTCCTGGCGCTGGCAGCCTGTCCACATTGTGCGCGCTGGCCGGTGGCTCACCTCCCAGCGTGCCTCTTCCTTCTTCAGGCCTCACATCCCTGCCTTAAGCCTGCGCCCGAGTCCTTTGTTCCTGTGCGACATGGGCATGTGGATCCAGGCAGGGCCAAACAGGATGTGGTTCTGGGCGACTCCCAGCTCCAGCAAGCCATTGTCTCAGTTGAGAGGCCCAGGCCCACCCCCCAACAGTGGGGTGCCGCGGGGTCCTGGAGGGAGCCCTGCCCAGTGAAGAGAGGTGGGTTCGGGGGCCTTCGTGACCTGAGTGTTGGGCTGGAGAGCCAGAGGCCGGGCGAGCTGACCACTGGAGTTCAGTCCCCTCCGGAGCAGCCTTGCCTCCGGGCAGAGGCGAAGGCCTTGGACTTGTTTTGACTAGGAGGAAGAGGAGGGCTGGGTGGTGGCTGTGCCTTGGACTGGAGCTGGCCCGTTTCTTTACTGGGCGAGGTGAACAGGAGGCCAGGGACGTAGGGCAGGTTTTCTAAGACCCACTGGGTGCAGAGCCCCTGTCCTCACGCAGGGGCAAGTGGCCCAGCCCCGTGGTGCCTAAATGTTGGAGAGACCCAGATGCAGTTTTGAAACGCTTGGGGTGGCTAAGCAGTCGTGGAAACAGGAACACTTGCAGCCCTTGTGGTCACTGGCCAGGCCCAGAGTGGAACCTCAGCCTTACCTTGGTGGTCCCGCCCCTTTCACCCCTCCCCCACGTGTTTTGTCTGCTGGTAGCTCCTGTCCTGAACCTTCTGAGGTCCGTCCCCTGCTTGCTTCTGTGTTTAGCACACAGGGTTCTGTCCCAAGCCGTTCGCCTTGTCCATCTGTCTGTGGCTGTCTTCCCCTCCTTTGATCTGGGCTGTCCTAGCCACTTGCTTCTGACAGAATTCCTCCCAGAGGTGATGTCCCTTCCTTGATTAGGTTACACGATAGATGATAGTAGATTGGGTTAGATGATAGCTTCTTGCTTGGTGGTTTGTGGCTCTGGGGATGCAGGGGCTCAGGTGGCTTCGAGCCCAGGCCCCACACCCACAAGGCACTGCCCTGGATGAGCCGGGAGCAGACCCCTCCCCACCAGCCCTGAGAGAGACCTGAGAAAAAGGCGTCTGCCCCGTACAGCCACACCCTGATTCCTGCCCTGATTTCTGAGCTGCAGGGCTGGGGTGTGAGTGCTGTCCTGCGGGCCTAGGCACCTAAGGCCTTATCTTGCAGGAGCTCTGTTTGGCTGGAGGCCACACCTTGTTCTTGGGGTTCTTCTGTGCTGGTGTGAGGCTGCAGCCTTGCTGGCTGGTGTCCGTCTCTGCAGTGCCCTTGCAACCTACCAGCAGGGGACCCAGCTTGCAAGTCGCCTCCCCGGGCTCTTCCCTTAGGGAGGAGAGCCTTTTCATGGTTTGTGCCCATTTTCCTTATTGCTTTGTGGGAGTTCTTTGAACTTCCTGCAAATCAGCTTTTCTTAGTCTTGAGGGTTGCAAATGCTGCCTCTCTGCTCGTTGCCTCCTGGGCCTTTAAAAATCCACCAGGCACAATCTGAGTCCTCTCCCAGGGGAGGATTTGCAGAGTCGTCCCAAGCCCTTCCTGGGGGCTGGGCGGGCCGTCAGGGTCACGGGCAGCTCAGCCGTCCTTCTGACTTGGTGCAGCCTGGGTCCTGACTGCAATGGCCCTTGTCTGGAGGCTCTCCCTCCCGGTGGCTTGTCTTAGTCCTGGTCACCCTGGAGAGCATCAGGCCTGAGTCAGACTGGGACCCGGGTGGGACCTCTCGTGGCTGGCGTGGGAGGTCTGCATTTGGCTCTCCTGAGGTGGGGGCTCCGCTGCGAAGGAATGTGGGCGCGGGTGGGTCTGGGGAGCCTTTGCCGGCAGGCTCAGCTCACATGCATTCCTGGAGGAAGTTAAAATTAGAACAAGCTGCTCTGTTTCCTGCCATTCAGTCACGGCCCCTGGTGTTTGTTTGCACAAGAGTTCTTTGGGTTTCTGGCAGAAAGTGGAGTGAAGTCATGATTTTCAGGATGGAGGTGAGCAGTTTCCATGGCGATCTTTGTTGTGGGCGTTGCTGCTTTGTTTCTGAGTCCTTGCAGAATGGTACTGGAGTGGAACGTGCTCTCGAACAACCCTTTTTGATAGTTAACAAGATGATTCTCATTTTATTTTTTAGAAGGCAGCTCTTTAATGGGATGTAAAAAAACTCCCTCTTTGGGAGTGTCCCTGTTAAGTTTGGCTGCTGACCCCACCCCTTCTGCCAACACTCTGGGGGCTAGCTCTTGGCTCATGGGTTTCGGACTTCTTGGGTGCCTGGTTTAGCAAATCAAAGTGTAGGACGCCCAAGTGCATTTGGATGTTTGGGACGTACTCTTGCTAAGACATTGTTGTGTTCCCTTGGTTCAGATTCAACCTGGTGCCCTGGGTGTTGCTGGATTCCGCAGTCCCTGGGCTGCAGACTGCTGTCCAGGGTCTTGGTCTTGGGTGGCCGGCCTCTCCTGCTGCTGGCTGGCTGGGTCACTCTGCTCTCAGATTGGCACACCTCATGCTGGGCTGAGCCCTGCAGCATGCCACAGTTGTGGGTGGCACTGCCCATTTGATGGGTGAGGAGTGGAGGGCCAGCAGTGCCCAGCAGCTGCGGGGTGCAGGGGAAGTGAGCCGTGGCCTTCCCTGGAGCTCGCCCGGGGAGGAAGCGCTGTGGCTTCAGTGTGGGTGGCAGGCGGTGTAGGGGCCCTCCAAGTTGCGCCTGGACGGAGAAGTGGTGTTTGCACTGGCGAGAGGCAAGACCTGGCTGGAGCGGAGGGATTGGCAGGATGCTGAGAGGCTGGGCGTGAGGGTCAGGCCACACCGGGGAGACCCTGCACGTGGGCAGTGAGAAGCCGGGCACTCTTGTGCTCGTGAGCCAGGGAACATCACCCTGATGGGGCGATCGGGGTCCAGTGGTCAGGGAGGGCCACAGCTGAGACCAGCTGGGAGGCATTTGGTCAGCTGACCCGAGACTGAACTGTAGGTCCCAGGTGAGTTACCTCCGTCCAGGTAACAGGTACTCTTAACCCAGGCTGCTTCACGGTGTGCTGGGTGGCAGCGTGGTAGACCCTGTGTGCAGGGGAGAGAGATCCCGTGGGGAGACGGGAAACCAGGGAGAGTCACGGAGCAGCTTGGTCTTTCCATGGTTTATTCTGAGGGCAGCACCCCGTAGCCTGACCACCTCCCCCCAGCTCCCCTTAGAGCCCCCCAGCCTCGCCATGCTGGAGACCGGCTCAGGCCTCATCCAAAGCACGGCACCTAATGGCCTAAGTCTGCCCCAGTGTAATCGGGAGCATCTCCGGGAGAGCAGAGGGAGCTGCCTCCTGGAGCAGGCCCGGGTGGTGGAGGGATGGAGAGAAGAGCCATGTGCCCCGGGTGCAGAGGAAGGCCAGGAGCGGGCCCCATTGCCACCAGAAGCTGCAGGGCCGGAGCCCGTTTCCGGTCCCCCAGCACCCCTGCAGCTGCCACAAGGGCCGGCTCTGCCCACACCTTGACCTTAGCCCAGGGAGACCAGCCTCAGGTTTCTGGCCCCAGAACTGTGAGGAGTAAAGTCGTCTGTAAGCCGAGTTTGTGGTGGTTGTTCAGCAGATGTAGGAAGGTGACAGCGGCCTGCCGGTCGGGGGTCTGCAGGTGGGGCGCCGAGGCTGGCTCTGTTCCCAGCGTGGGCTTCTCACGGCCACGTGGGCTGACACCGTGGCACCCTGAGCCCCAGGTCCCTTGGGCCGTGGGCTCTGCTGGGCTCGGCCTGGAATTGATCAGCCGTGGTCTGTAGACTTTTGAGGTTAAAATGTCCACTGGGGCACAAATACCCTTGGCTTTTTATTTTTTTTTCCAGATTTAGCTGAGTATAAATGTATCTATTAATGGAACCAAATATTTGCTTGGTTTTCTAAATTGGGGCTTTCTAACAGAACACAATAGCCCACTGGCTCGGACCAGGACTGACCGAGAGTGCCCGTTCTGTCACTCAGGCTTGGCCCGAAACCCAGTGCTCTAGTGCCAGCTTTGCCTTTGTCATCTGTTCTGGTCTGTGACCCCCGAAAGCAGAGCCGCGATGAGGACTTGGGTGCAAATGTGTTGGGAAACTGCTCCCAGCAAGCAGCAGTGGGTGCCGAGGGGGTGACAGGAAGGAGGAACCGCAGTGAAGGGTGGCCGTTGAGCGGATGGCCACCGTGGGCTGCACTGTGCAGGACTCTGTGCTGGCACCAGCAGACTGCGCCTGTCTGTCCCTCTGGAGGACGGGGGCCAGCGTGGAGCCCGGGCAGCGGGCTGCGCCTGTCTGTGGTTTGGAGATGATCTCGACGGGGTCCCTCCGTCACGGGGTGGCTGTCCTTGGTGAGGGTCCCCTGTGGGTTAGGAGAAAGGCTAGTGTTTCTCCAGCCTCTGACCGGCGCTGGGGTCTGCCCTGTGGCCACAGAGCGCCAGAGTGGGAGGCCACCGGGAAGGAGGGAGAAGGCTGGACGGCAGAGGGGGGAGCGTGGATGTTCCTGGCCCTGTGCCGCGCCCGCCCTTTTGGTCAGTGCTTAGGTTCGGGCGGGCCTCGTCCAGGACCAGAGTCCAGCTTGTGGCCTGCAGGACGCAGGCCTCTCAGAACTCGCCACCCAGAGGGGGAAGCTGAGAGGACGGTGAGGTCGTGCAGCGATGGGTGGACGGTCTTGACCCTCACGCCCCGGGAGCCGCTGCAAGGGCAGGGCCAGGTGGTGCTGACCGTTCACACCTAACTTAGGTGACGTGTGGCAAAGGTCAGAGTGGAGAGCCACCTGGGGCAGCCCAGGTGGAGGGGCCGACCACGAGGTTCCCGAGCTCTGCTGGTGAGGGCAGTGGACAGAGCCACCCTCCTGCTGTGCCCCTTGTCACCACCTGGTCCTTGTGTGCTGCCCAGGTCCTGCTCCACGCTCACCCCACATCACTCAGACCAGGGGCGGTAGGTGACCAAGGGTACTCCCCTCTGGCCTGCCTTGCTTGGGTGGGGAACGGTGGCCACCCAGCCTCGTGTCACCAAGTTGAAGCTCTTCTGGAATGCACCACGTCCCACAGAGAGTGGCCATCCAGGTGGCTGTGCATTGTTTAAAAGTGAGATATTTCCCAGGTGGGGGACTGCCCTGCGCTTCTGGATAGGAGATCGCGGTCATCTCTGCAGGACTCAGACACAGGGAACCCATTTTCGGGGAACATTTTGAAGCACGGTGTGGCCTCACGACGCCCTCGGGGTCTTGGGCGGATGTTCTGCTCCAGAGACGCCCCCCCCCCCCCCCCCCCACTCGGTTTCACATCTGCCTTGAGGGTGCGGCCGTGTCTGAGCAGGTGGAATGTGACCTGTCGTCTGAGTGATGGACACCCTTTGCCCTGCGCTGGACAGGTTGTCCCTCCCCCGGGGAGGGCAGGCACACAGCAAGGCCACGCTGCTCGGAGGCAGGGCTGGCCCGGTGGGCTCAGGAAGAAGGCACCAGCCCTTGGTGAACCCCGCGGGCTCATGGCCTCCCGTGGGGGTCCACAGAGGTGCATCTGGGGCCCGTCCCACCAGCGTGGAGGGAGGGGGGGTAGACCCGCTGTGGTCACGGTGTCCAGGGGTAGAGCCGGGACTGGAGCCACACCCGACAGCCTGAGTCCTCAACAGACTAAGCACTGTCAGCCTCCCCAGCGGTCAGCCTCCCCGGCGGTCAGCCTCCTCCTCGGCAGCGGTCAGCCTCCCGGCGGTCAGCCTCCCCAGCGGTCAGCCTCTTCAGCGCTCCTCAGAGGCAGGCGCTGGTCGGGACTCAGCGACAATAGGCGAGATGTTTAACTTCTCGCAGCTTCTCCACTGGGCAGTCCCGTGGCTTGTGGAAAGGAGGAGAGAGGACAGGAGTCGCTGGAACCCAGCCTGGCGTTGGGCCCTCGCGCATGCACAGCCGCCCCTGCCGCCCACTGGCTGGCCCGTTTGCTGCACGTCGGCCACTGCTGTCTGTCACGGTCACAGGTCCTGGCGCGGCAGCACTTTGGGCCATGGTCCTGGCTTTGCACTTGATCTCAGGCAGGTTTCTGAAGCCCTGGCTGGACTCGGTTCCTCTCTGCAAGATGAGCCCGGGGACACCGCGTCTCCTGCCTCATGGGCTTGTTGAGGAAAGTGACCAAGTGGCCGGGTGGCAAGGCGCACTGGCAGAGAGCGTCATCCCTACAGCATCCGTGGATCCCAGGCGTCACTGGGACAGCTTAGAAACGCATGTTCTGGGGCCCAGCGCCAGGCCATTTGACACATGCCCCTTGTGACAGCCGCTGCCTTGGCCAGACGGAGGAGCCTGAGCTCCCAGCCTCGGTTTTACCGTGTTTTGTGGGGTTTCTGCTGGGCACGTGGCACTGAGTGTCTGGTATTTATGTCTCCCACAAGAAAAGGGCCAAGTCCCTTCCCTCATGGCCTCTGGGCTAGTAGCAAAGGGAAAGGAAGAAAACCCACTTGGGGTGCATTTTCACGTGACACAGAGAGCTGTTCCGAGGCCCGGGAAGTCAGGTCATTGTTGAAGGTCCTCGCTAGCCAGAGCGGCACCTCTGACCGTTGGCAGTCTGGGGTCCTCTGCTTGCCATCGCACCCTAGCAGGGGCATAGTGCGTGTGCAGGGGTCCGGGTGGGAGAAGCCTGCATGGGCAGCGTCAGAGCGTGGGAGGCACCGGCCATCCTTGCCCTGAAGGCACCGGCCATCAGCTGTCAGGTGGCCACCATGCAGACACCCTCAGCCCCGCGGGCCCTGCCGGAGCCGTGGTATGGTCAGACTGCAGGCTGTTGGTGAGTGGCCAGTGAGTCGCCGGAGCTGATCGGAGCCTAGAACAGCGTCTAGAAAAGGGAAACGCTGGCTGCACCCGGGTGTTCTGGTCTTCCCGGTCCTGGGGTGCAGGTCTCTCCAGAGTGGGGTTTGGTGACAGTGTCTGTGGGAGCCACAGGCGGGACGCAGCACCTTTGACTTGACTTCCAGGCAAAAGCAGAGCCAGGACACACGGACTGTGGCGACACGGTCCCAGTCCAGAGCCCTTGTGGCGTTTTTCTGTGTTTTCTGCAAACATTTGCTGTTGCTAGTGACTAGCCTTTACCTAGCCTGTCTGGAATTTCCCCCCTGAATTATGGTTAAATTCGTATACCTCCATAACAGCGGTCCCCAGTCCCAGCCTGAGAGGGCAGAAGCCCCAGAGGAAGAGGTGGTGGCTTCTGGCCACAGGAGGAGCAGGCCTAGCGTGCACCACGAGGGCAGGACGGGGGGCGCAGACGCAGCCACACGGCCAGGAGAGGAGGTGGCTGTGAAAATCAGCTAAGCCCTGCAGGTGACCCTGGGCAGGTTCCAGGTAGGGCTTTCTCATCGTGGAGCAAGTGAGTGGACACTGATGGCGTGGTGGCTGCTTCTGCACACCTGGCCTGGTTTTGTGCTGAATACTCAATGTGGGTTTCACGCAGGGCAGAGGAAGGCGCGTTCCTTGTCACGCTCTCCGTGGGATTTGAAAGTACACGTGGTAAGGAAGGCCGCGTGCCGTGTTCTGCATTAGGAAGTTTGATCAGCTGTGACACTTGGGATCCCGTCCCCGTTCCCTTCTCTTGCTTTCCTGTGCAGGGGATGGCACCCTGGGGCCCGCACGGGCTAGGCAAGCATTCCCGCTTCCGGCCCAGCCTCATCCACAGACACTCAGCAGCTCTGTCCTGTCTGTTGCCAGTTTTAATCATGTCGATGTTGGTGGCATTAAACGTAGATGCCATTCTGTGGAGTCATCTCCCATAAACAGTGAAGAACCTGGGGTCTCGGGTGTCACTTGCATGAGGAACCATTGCACTAACCTCTGCTTGGAGCCACCTGTCCCTGCCCTGCAGAAGAGACCAGGAGCTCCTCCTCTCTCGTGAGGTTGGGCCAACTCTTGGTGGACACACTGAAGCTGATGTCGGGCCCGTCACACACACACACACACACACACACACACACACTCACACACACTCTCTGGTCTTGCCCCTCTGCTGTCCTCCCTCCTGTCCTGTCTGCTCTCAGTCCCCCACTCCTGGCCTTCAGCTGGGTGACCTCTGGCTGGGGTCTGTACCCACCTGGCCCTGTGCTTGTCACCTAAGTAGAGCTGACATAGAGCAGGGCCTGCGGATTTCCCTGTAAAAGGCCAGAGAGCAAATGTCTCAGCTTTGGAGGCCATTGGGGTCTCTGAACCTGCCCTGTGGCCGTGGTACCAAAGCACCCCGGGGGGGGGGGGGTGCGGAGAAGAGGCCTGGCTCAGCCCTGGAACCTTAGTCATGGGCACCGCGGCTGGAGCCTAATGCGATTCTCGTGTCTTGAAGTATTCTTCTGATTCCTGCCCACCCCCGCCCCCCAATTATCTATAACGCACAAACCGTCTTTGTTCCCTGCGCACAGCCAGGCGGCCAGGTTGGATCTGACCCGTGAGCCACAGTCTGTCTCTGGTGTAGGATGAGAACTCGTTTGGCTCTGCCTTATGCTCAGCGCTGCTCCGTGGCACTTGGGTGTGGGAGAGGCAGGGGTGAGGGAGACCCTATTCCTGCCCAGAGAGACTCCAGTCCAGGTATCAGCAGATGCAGTGGCTTTGCTGATGGACCCCAACACCCAGGTGGTGCCTTCAGAACCCAAGGAATAGGCTTTTGGGTTCTCGGTTTTCCCAGAGCCTCTGTCAGCTTGCTCCTCTCCCCTTCTAGGTGTCTGTGCAGGATGCGGCTAGTGCTTGGGCTGTGGAGCTCAACCTGAGGTCACTGGGACAAATAGAAGATTTGGGTGTTGCTGAGGTTGGGAGACCGTGCAGGACTTGGCCTGCAGCAGGGACTGGCTCTGATGTGGCGGGTACCAGCTGCCTGCTGGCTGAGGTGGCCAAGGGTTCCCAGAGCAGCCTCTGGGGAGGGCCGGGCCTTGAGAATTCCTCTCCGGTTTTGCAGATAGAACGTAAGGCGTGGTGCCCTGGCGAGATCCTAGCAAAGAGCCAACTGCTGGGCCTTGAGTGGCACAAGTGTCCTTCCTGCCTCGGGCTCTGCAGCCCTCAGGGCAGGGCCAAGGCCGTGCAGGGCTGGCTCCTGAGCTGCCAGGGGTGTCTGCCCCAGGCCCCTCAGTGCCCTGCGATCGCTGGCGCTCCCCGGCTTGTGGAAGCCTCACCGTCCTCCGCCTCAGTGTCCGCAAGGCCTCAGCTTGCGTGGATGCCTGCCTCCAAATTGCAAGTCACTCGGTCGCGTTGGTTTGGGGTCCTGACCTGCTCTTAGCTTCATCACCCCTTGAAGATTCTATGACTAAGGTCACATTCTGAGGTACGGGGGTTTGGACACAGCATGGAAGTGGAGGGACTGTCCAGGCCTCATTGACTGTCCTGGACCCAGGATTTGGGACAGTCGCCATCTCCAGGTGAATGTGGTGGTCTGAGTCAGGCAGGGTAAGGACCGTGAGCCTGCTGTCCTTCGTCCCTCCTGATTCCCAGGCCCCAGGCTGGTAAAGTGCGGTCTTGCACCCGCCAAGACCCTACGCTGTTGCAGGCAGCCCTGGGAGGGTGACGGAGGTCGACACGGAGGCCGCTCTCACCTGCTGTGGGAGAAGACACTGGTGTTTTCAGACTCCTGAGGTGGCACCAGAGTGCCCTGTGTGGCAGTCCAGCGTGTGGATTCCCCCAGATTCTACCCAGTGGTAACGTTGATGTTTCTTGGGACAAATAAGTAAACAGAAATCAGCATGAGCTGGGCGTGCCGCGGACTCCATCCACCCTCCTTAAATCATGTGGTTTTCTGTCTTTTGAGGCCATAAGGACTCTGTCGTCTTGCTCAAGGGAAAGGTAGCCCTTGTCCAGAGACCTTGTGCTTCAGGTGGAGCAGGAGCAGGTGAGGGGTGGGGCAGGGGAAGCCAGCCCCCCCCCCACCCCCCAGCTCGCAGCCCCTCCTCCCCTTCTGGTGTGCACCTGTGCTTGCTGAGCCAGTGGGGTGCCTGGCTCAACAGCATGGGGCCCGGCAGCAGCTTAGTTTGCAGGACAAAGTCCCTCTTTAGGGCTTCAACACCTACATGGGAAAGTGAACTCCAGGTGTGCACAGGTGTGGAAGCTGCAGACGGAGTCACCCAGGGGGACACAGAAAAGGGCCACTAGAGACCTTTATCTAGATGGCCTTTATCTAGTTCCCCTGGCCTGTCTGGGGACTCTCCTGGGACCCACGGCTCAGGACCACAGGGCCTTAAGTAAAGGCCCACTGCCTGGAGAGTTCACACCCGCCAGAGGAACCACTGAGGAGCGCCAGGGCCCTTGCCACGCCCTGGTCTCAAAGCTCTGAGCATGAAGCTTAGGTGCTGGTGGCATTTGGAGTTGTCCAGCCCACCGTTATCTTGTGCCTGGGTGGGAGCTGGGCGGCAGCAGGGGTGGGGTGAGCCCAGCACAGACTTGGGGCCCAGGTAGAGGGCCATGCGGAGGTTATTTTGCTGGGTCTCTTTCTGGGGACCCCTGGGCCCATCAGCCCCCGTGACCCATGGCCTCTCGCCCTGTGGAGTGGAGTCTGCACGGTGGGCGGCTGCAGGTGGCAGGCTCCAGGCGTGGACCTGGGGTCACGCAGGCCGGGGTCTGGGCCCTGCCGTGCACAGCCTGGGATGCCAGGAGCTCCACTGGAAGGAAACAGGTCTCTTGGGGGGCACAGGACACTGCGAGTGACCTCCGTGGGCTTGTCTGGGAGCTGCCCTGGGTGGAGGAGGAGGCTGGGGCCAGCCCCAGCTGGTGGTCTCTTGAGGTCCCTGTCATGGGTGATACTCGGTCCCTGTGGGGTGGGCCATCCCTCTTCGTGGACACGCTGTCCCTGATTTCCTTGCTGGTCCAGTAGTTAGGGTGGCACTTCAGGCAGGGCCCTTCTACTGGCTTCCTGTGCCCCTCCTGTAGGACCCGCAGCAGGTGCGGGCAGACGAAGGGTCTTGGCGTGGCACCTCGCCAGAACGCACCTAGGCCCGAGGGGTCGGGAAAGGAGGGGCACCAGGTACTTCAGTGTGCTGGTTTGGGTGACTGGGGGGGCACAGGAAGAAGCGCTTGCTGGGCTGGGGGTGTTTTCTCCCCTGTCCCCCCTGCAGTACGCCCTTCTTCCCTTTAAACGTGATGTAGCACCCGGCTCTCCGCCCGCCTGCTGGGGGGGCAGGCTCACTGTGGGCGCAGCCCCTCCCACCCTCCTCTGGGTGGAGCCCCCCGTTGTGCTGCGGATGTATTTTTCACACTGTGGCCTTTTGGGGTGTTCTTCTACTTGAGTGTTTCATTTCCTGCTCCTTGTGATTCCACATGCTGTCACGTTTAGAAGGCCCGTGGTCATCCAGATAAAGATCCCTTTTCTGTGGGTGGTCCCTCTGCACCTTCCACACCTGTGCACACCTGGAATTCACTTTCCCCTGGAGGCACGGTGAATTGAAGCCCTAAAGGGGGACTGTGTCCTGCAGACTAAGCAGCTGCCCAGGCCCCCCATGAAGAGACCCCCGGCCTCCCTGGCCTCCCCGGCCTCCCCGGGGCTGTGATGCTCTTTCAGTTGCACAGTAGACACCCGCATGGTGCTGGAGTGGCCCGGAGGTGGGAAGTGTCAGGAATGGACCTTCCCCTCTCTTTCCAACAGGTGAGGTCCCAGCTTCCTCTAAAGGCCCAGCTGGAAAGTCGGCCTGCGTGCAGGTGGCCCTGGGTGGCTGTGGGCCTCCCTCAACTCCACTGTGTCTTGCCGTTGGGGGTCAGGTGCGCTCTGACTGCTGTGGGCCCTGCAGGTCCTGCTCCACCTGCCCGGTGCCAGGAGCCTGCACTGCAGTGTTGTCTGCAGACACAGCTGACGAGACTGTCAGTGGCAGGTGCCCGGAGGTCAGCGGGACAGTGTGGGGCAGCAGGCAGAGGGAGCAGGGCCTGTGGTGGTGCTGCAGTCTCCGTGAAGTCCCACAGCATGGTGACCCCACAGCGGCTCTGGCCTGGGTGGCTCTTGGGAGTTATCCTGAGCAGGGCATGGGGTGGGGCACGCCTTGTGGCCACTGCCTTGGTCACTGGATGCAGGATGACAGGAAGGGGCTGTTGTGGCCCCTGTCCCAGGAGGCTGGTGGCCAAGGTCCCACTGCCAGGCACACTCCAGCAGTTGGGCCCGAGAGGGCATCTGGGTGCCATGTCACAGGTCCGCCTCGTCCTGGCCCTCACCTGTGGATGGCTCTGGAACATGGTCTGCTGAGTCTTTCGCCCCCTCCGTCCACAGTGGCTCCCCTCTCTCCTCTCTTCCAGCACTCTTCCTGTGCCATCGAAAGCCACCATCCCCTGTGAGGTGGGTGATGCTGATGTGACCAGGTAAGTCAGTGCCTGGTGCCCTCCTGGCAGCATCTGGGCCGTGCCCAAGGTGTGCAGATCTGTAGGGAGACAGGGCCCATCCGTGTGTAGAGCCAGAGGGAGAAGTGGCTTCCAGAAGCTTCCGTCAACACTCCTGCCTTCTGCAGCCACCATAGGCAGCTCCCTTGTGGCTCCCTCTCCACATCCTTGGCAGCCCACAATGTCCCCGGCATGGGAAGGTCAGTTATCATCCGTGCAGCGGCACCAAAGCTGGCACGTGCGCGTTCCCAGAACGGCCCTTTGTTTCTGTTTACTGTCCGTGAATTCCTGCTCTCCTTCTGCCGAGAAACCAGACCTGCCGCTCGTTGTCCCCGACAGCTGAGGGACAGGGACAGGCCCAGGTTGGCCGCCCTTCTGTGTTTGCACAAAGGGCTTGTTATTCTCTTAGCATAAGAGGTTGTGAGTTTTCTGACAGTGGCACCCAGTGATGAGCAAGCTCCACGTGGCCCCAGCGTTACAAGGTCACCCTCACTGTCCCCGTCCCTGGCCAGGTGCTTTAGGAGAGCATTTATTTGTCCTTGCAATGCAGTAGCAGGGCCTGCTGGGAGGGAGCACTGCCGTGGTGGGAGGAGCTGAGTTGCGGGGTCCTGGCTGTTTTCCTGGCTCTTCTCGGCCTGCCTCCAGGCATCCTTGGGCAGGGTCGTCCTGGTGACAAGCCCGCCTTCCTGTGTTCAAAAGCCACGGGGAGGCTGCCCGCCAGGTGGAGGAGGTTGGACTGCAGTGGACACACCGAGCGGCTCCGAGCTGGGGCCAGGGGGGCTGGGGAGCAGGGCTGGGCTGCTGGGCTTCCTTGTCAGGCGCCTTTGGACTTGAGGCCCTTCCAAGCAGAGTGGACGCCAGGGAGCTGTTTCAGAGTTCTCTTTAAGTCCCGGTGGGCTGCTACACTGAGGGAGGCTGGGGGAGTTTTCAGCTTCTCCCCGTCTTCTATGTCGTGTTTTCCAGCGTCCACTTGTTCACTGGTGCCGGGAGGGTGCAGGGCGGCTGCAGGTTCCATGTGGGGCTTCTAGTGGGGGCGGTGAGGGGATTCAGGGCTCCGAGGCCCTGGCAGGCCCCAGGCCTTTGCCCTGCAGGCGTGGAGCAGCCTCTGGCCAGAGAGCGGGGTTTCTCCAGCGGGGGCTGCAGCAGGACCCCGCCAGCCCCCGCCTGCCCGTCCTCTCTGCGCTTGGCACTGGGGTGTGGCCTGGCCCGTCCCGAGCGCTGCAGGAGAGGTGTTGGAGGAGGGCCTCTCTCTGGCTCCAGCGGGTCCCTGGGTGGCGTTTATGTGGTTTGCTTTCTCTGGTGTTCTGCCAGCAAGACGTCTGGGAGGAGGAAGCTGGAGGACAGGACCGAGCCAGAGTGGTGCCCAGGTCTCCGTCCCGGGCGAGGGGCTTCCCGGGAGCCGTCCAGGAGGCTTGCCTTTGCTGCTCCGAGACAGCAGGGGGACCAGAGGCCGGCCGTGAGTCCCTGGGGGAAGTTCGGGATGGATGCCGGTCGTCACGGTGTCTTGAAAGATCATCCACTGACTGTGACACTGGGGGCCAGTTTTTGTGCCCCGCCCCCAACATAGATTCAGTGTGTTCTTGGTGCAAATAGAATTCACACCCTGCTCTGCCTTGAGGTCATGGTGCAGCCGTTTCCGGGCCTCCTCTGTGCCTTTTTCTGCGGTGCCTCGCTGTGGTCTGTGCGTCTTCCCTGAGCGAGGGTCCAGGGGCTTTGCCCGGTGCTGGTCCCGCTGTGCCCTCCATAGGTCCCAGTGACACTCACAGATGTGGCTGCGGGAGGGAGTGGAGTGCTGCCCACGAGCCCTGTCCCTGAGGCAGCGAAGGGCACAGCCTGCAGGGCACCAGCCACCCAACAGGGGCAGCAGGTGGGCGGCCAAGGCCTGGCCTCCCTGATGTGCTGGGGCCGCGCTCCAGCCCGTGGCTGCTTCAGTGACGACCCACTGCTAGGCGCTGGGCCACCCTGCCCACCCTGCCCACGTTAGAGGAGAGGAAAGGGGCCTCTAGGACCTCATGGCGCCCGTGGCCCACCAGGTTGCCCCCAGGGCACACCAGCTAGTGGGCAGGTTCTGTGTCCCAGACTCCCACGCCAGCCAGTGGAAGTAGCCACAGCACGGGCCACGTAGAAGTGAGAAAAAACAGGTGAAGGTTTTTTTTTTTTTTAATGGAATGGTAGATTCATTTGAGTCAAGAATGCCATTAAGAAGTGAGGTGGGGGACTGGGATTGTGGCTCAGCGGCAGAGCGCTCGCCTTGCACGTGCACGGCCTGGGTTCGATCCTCAGCACCATGTAAACATAAATGCATTGCATTGTGTACAACTAAAGTAAATAAATAAATATTTAAAAAAAAGAAGAAGAAGAAGAAGTGAGGCGGGTGGTCTTAAAGGAGCCCACGGCAGCTGGGCTCATCTGTTTTCCCTGGCCAGACGCCTCCTGCCTGGACCTTGTGGAGAGTCGCTGGCCAATTCTTGGTTTGTGTTACAGTTTGGATCTCAGAAGTCTCCTGCAGGCCCGAGGGCTGAAGCGTGGTCCCAGCCCTGGTGCTGTTGAGGTGCTGGGGCCCGGTGGGAAGTGGTCAGGTCCTCGGAGGTGTGCCCTGGAAGGGGGCGCGGGGACCCCAGCCCCTGCTGTCTGCTGCCCCGCGGGGGGCTGTGCTGCTGCAGGCTGGAGCACTGGAGCCCACTGAGGCCCGACGCAGGGACCAAGATAAGCCTCTTCCTTGTGAGGCTGACCGTCTTGCGTGCTCTGCCACCGTGATGGAAAGCTCACCTGCGTTCTGGATTCAGGAGCCAGTCTTCCGGCTGGGGGTCTCCACACTCTTCTAGCGTTTGGTTTTGAGGTGTGTCGCAGTGCGTCGCTTAGCTTGGGAGTGTGCAGATCAGTCATGTGGAGGTCTCCAGTGCCCTGCCTCACCTGGAGTTTCAGAACCCTTCATCACCCTGGAAGAACACTCCTGTCGCCCCTGGCTGTCCCCAGGTGGCCACTATTTGGTTTACCCTTGAACTCTGAAGATCTGCAGGTCCCTCCTGGCTGTCAAGTGCCCCCCCACCTCCTGGACTGTGCTCCAGCAGGTGACCTGCAGGCGTCCATTCTGTGCTTGTGGATGCTGCCCGGGCTTCTCTGAGTCAGGCCTGCCCTGCTGGTTACCAGCAGGTGACCCAAGAGCAGGGCCACGCAGCGGCAGAGTGTGAGGTGGCGCTCAGCCCCCTTCAAGACCCCTGCATTGACGTGTCAGTGAAGGCCGCAGTGGCTCAGCCAATAAAGGGCGGCTGGGTGTGTGAGGTCAGCGGCCAGCCAAGCCGAGGAGCAGGAAGCCTGAGCCAGCGGGTATTGGACCAAGGCTGGCCTCTGTTCTTCAGAAGCTTCCACTTGAATGCCATGGCCAGCCTGCCTTCTCGCCCTCCGAGGGGCGGGGGCAGGACTGGGCGCACAGCTTGAGGCTTTGGGGGTAAAAGGTGAGTGGAACAGGACCCCCTGCTGTTTATTCTAGAGCCTTGGGCTGTCTTGCTGTAGCTGCCTGGCTTCCGGGGCCTCTCCAGCCTAATCCAGAAGCACTCGCCTCCCTGTCCCCGCTGAGTCCTCCACTCTGCTGGTTCATTACTCAGAGCGGACGGAGCACACTGCCGTTTCGGGGGAGCTCGTGGGCACACAGCCGGGCTGGATCCAGGACTCCACACTTCACATCCTCTCTGTATTGCTGCAGTACCCGTGCTCTGTAATCAGTTGTCACACTGGATTCTTCAGGGACTAATGACCAGGAAAAGGCCTACCCATGAACAGGACAGGTGCACACTTTTTCAAAATATTTGTGAGCTGAAGTTGGTCGAACCCCTGGGTATTCTTGGATCAGAGAAGTATCAATGGAGTGCCGGACTCAGTGGCGCACCCCTGTAATCCCAGCGGCTCAGGAGGCTGAGACAGGAGGATGGCAAGTTCAAAGCAAGCCTCAGAATAGTGAGGCGCTAAGCAACTCAGTGAGACTCTGTCTCTAAATAAAATACGAAATAAGGCTGGGGATGTGGCTCAGTGGTTGAGGTCAATCCCCAGTTCCCCCTCCCCACCCCACCCTACCCCCAAAACAAAAAGAAAAGTATCAATGGAAAGAACTCAGAATGTTGGCCTTCTTTTTTAAGTTAGAGAGTTTTATGTTTTGGCCACAATCACCTTTTGCATAAATCAGTTTCCTTGGACCTTGGTTTGCCTGTCTGTAAGCATGGAGTTGGTGTCTCTGAAGGTTCTCAGACTGAAAGGGAATCAAACAATGTGCTCAGACTTGCTCAAGAAGAGGAGGTGGGGCGTTTATCGGAAAGATTCCGAGCCCAAGCACAGCAGATCCTGGGAACCAGACTTTGAGGAATGAAGCTGCCCTGGGGGAGCTTCCTGTTCCCCTCACCTGTATCTGGCCCGGTCACCTGGCCTCTCTGCTCGCCCTGTGTGCACCTTGGATGGCCACCAGCCCCCGAGCAGCAGGCCTTTGCAGGGCTTGCCCGCGGGCTGCTTTGGAGGTTCTTGGTTCTCAGAAGAAGCTGGCTGGGCCGGCTCACCGTTCTGAGCCAGTCCTCGCCGTGGCCCAGCTGTGGGTCCTCAGGGGCCTCCAGACTGGAGGTGTGCCTGGGGAGGTGTGTCTGGGCCAGGTGCCCCCAGGGAATCGAGGAGGTGGCACACATCTGTCCTCACCTGTGCCGTCGTGCGAGCTTCCTGTCCCACTTCCACGGTCCCTCCTGTCCTTCAGAGTTGCCCCTCCCCATCACTCTGAGCGAGCTCTCATCCTCTCTGGGCCCCATCTGTTACTGAGGGCCCCGAGCAGCCATGCGGGCGTCCTCTGTGGGCGTGGTGTTGATGGACTGAGGGTGTGGGGGGTCCAGCCCCTCACCGTGCTCTCCCATACCCAATGCCCTTTTGGTCCCAACTGTCACCAGGGTCGGAGGAGAGGTAACATGATTCATTGGCCAGAGTCAGTACCTTGGGGCCCTCTTTCCTAGAGGCCTCTGGGGAAGCTTGGTTAGCAGGAAGGGGCAGCGCTGGATCTTGGGGTCGTGTGGGGTGGCACATGCCCCCCCACCCCCAGGGTACAGGCAGGTTCTGGAGCCCCACAGTTGGTGTGCCAGAAAGGACTCTAAGAGGCCACCAGGCCAGGCTCTGCACTGGGCAGAGGAGGAAGCCAAGGCTCAAGGCCAGTGGCTCAGCCGAGGTCTCACTGTGCCTTCCCGGTACTGCCCGCCAGGCCAGAGTCCTCACTGCTGTCCCCAGCATGGCGTTTGTCTGGTTCTGCACTTGGGTTTATGCCCAGCCCCTAGACTACTTGTGGGCAGGGGTCGCCTCGATTTTGTCCCCTTTCTGCTCCCTGTCAGAATCCCAGGCAGCCCTGGGCTTTGCTTCTAGTAAACACAGCTTGGCCCTTTTCCCTTTTCCTTGTCCTGGCCCACGGTCCCCTGGACACCCTGCTCTTGTCTAGGTGAGCCTCTCCTGGGCTTCAGCCTCTGATGAAGTATAAAAAGCACTGGCAGAGGCTCCAGGTTGACGGAGGGTCTTGGTGGAGCCCCACTGAACCCTGGACCAGGCTTTGGCCGTTGAACTTCATTGTTATCAGTAACACGACAGGTGTGGGTACCTTGAGCTCTTTAGCCCCGGCACTGTCCTTCCAGAGGGCCCGTGAAGCCCCTGCAGTTAAGCACTGACCTTTACAGGTGCTGCATTTTCTACACAGCTGGCCAGAGCCTTCGTCAGATCCTTCCAGATTTGCACCCTGCAAGTTAATAGCCGCTGCCTGGGAAGAGGGCCCCAGACAGGCCCATCCAGCTTGGAGATAAGATAAGCTGGGGTGGCCTCGGGAGGAACCGTGTCTTTCTCAGCTGCAGTGCTCCGCGAGAGGTCCCCAGGCACTGACTGGTGTCAGACCCCCTGTGTGATTCCTCTGCTCTGGCCCTTGTTACGTCCAGGTAGTATTTGCTTGATTGCAGAATGGGGACCGCCTGGCTTATGAAAATCACCTGTGGAGCCTTGTTGGACTTGGGCTTACTCTGAGCAACACCTGGAGGGTGAGGGGCTTTGCAAATGCTTAGTACAAACCAGGGCAGGTCCAGGTTGCTGCAAGGTGGGCAGTGGACAGGTGCCCTTGCCCTTGTCTGTTGTTTGGGATCTTGGGTGCTCAGGCACTAATGCGGATTTGGAGAGGAATTATGTATCGACTCCCAAAGTGGGGTGGGTTTTACACGATGTGATCTGGGGCCCTTGCCAAATTTGGTGACATCTAAGCTTGAGAGAGCACTTGGTACCATCCAGTGTTTGAAGAACTCTTCTGCAGGTGAGTTTTATAGGTAAGTTTGCACAGTGATTGGCAGTTGACAAAGCTCTCCTGGATTATCTGCTTGATCTTCTCAAGGACGGGTGGGTGGAGCCAAGTTTTCATTAGGGGCCTTGTTTTATAGATGAAGTGCATCTCTGAGGAGCTGAACAGCCGTGAATCCCAGGTGGCCTGCTGGCAGGGAACGGCCCAGATGGAGTCCTCCGATGTCAGTACCAAGGACCCCAGGCTACCCATGGGCTCAGACAGTGGAAGGCCAGGGAAGGTTCTGGCACTGCCCAGCAGAGGAAGGAGTTGCCTGATAGTAGCAGAACCAGGGAGGGCCTGCAGGAGCCTCCCATTGGAATGCCAAACACCAGATTCCCAGCAGGCTTTGATCTCTGGGTTTCAAAAGACTTAGTGTAACTTGAGCCTGGCGCTGCACCCCCCCCCCCCCTAGATATTTGCCCTCAAGCATCTGCATGCAAGGTGCTGTAAAACAGTCTGGGCAGCTGAGTCTCTGCACAAATTCTTGGATCTCACACAAACAGGCCTCACACCCAGTGGGCCTAGGCTCCCACTGAAGAGCCACTACCTTGGTTGGTGGGTTTACCCTGCCTTGGGCCTTCCCAAAGGTGGTCAAGGACACCCTAAGTGCTGGGGCCAGCCCGGCTGGGCAAACTGCCCTCTGGCTGGGCTCTGGTCCTCAAATACCAGATCCTGGGGTGGACTTGTATCCTACACACCTGGGCCCTGGAGGCCAGGGACCGGTTTATTAACTGAACCACATCCTCTGGGCAGGTTGGGTGGGCGGCACGGGAGCAGAAAGGGTCTTCAGCAGGACGGAGCTGCAGATGGCCCCTTCCTTGGACCTCCTTCCCCTCTTTCCCTGTGTGGCTCCTGGGGGTGAAGCCTGGGGGTGAAGCCTGGACTCTGGAGCTAAACTGGGCGGGTCTGGGTTCAAATCCTGGTGACTGACAGCTGCAAGGCCTTGCTCACTGAGCTCCTCCCTGCCTTAGTTTGCTCACCTGTAAAACGGGAATGAGAAATGTTATAGTTGGGGTGTCCACTTGGGGTCCAGGTCCTTGGTGTCCTGAACAAAGAATCGAGCAGAAGTAACAGATGTTTTGCAGGGGAATTTGAAAGTAGCACTCTGAGGTAGGTGAGGCGCTCTCCTTCCCTTACAGACCAGATTGTCACCTTACCCATTCACCCCCCTTGGTTCCTTATGGCACCTGATTAGAGTGCTGTCCAGTTCTCCCCCACTGGTCATTTTAGAATGCAGAACCTGCAGCAGGGGTTATCTTGGCAAAGTCCTCAGGGGCGGGGTTGTCATGGTGATGGGACTTGGCGTGATTGGGGACGGGGTGACTCCTCTCCCATCTTGTCCTCCAGTGGCATTTTCTGGTGCCCTGTGGCACCATCTTGGCGTCCCTGAGCTCCTACCTGACAAACACATCCCTGTGACTGGAGCCTCCACAGCGGGTTCATGAGGACCCCGTGTTGCTGAACCCGCAGTGACAGTCACAAGCTGCAGGCTGCAGGTGCCACCTGCCTGCACCTAGGTGCCTCTAGGGCCAGGGCCCCAGCTGTGTTTTAGGCATGCCAGTCTGTGTAGTGGGTTGAGCTGGGTTTAGAGTCTTGAAAAGGGCCCACAAAGGCCTGGGCAGCTGGGGGGGGGGGGTGCTGCAGCCAGGCCCCCAGGCTCTGCGGCTCCGCCAGCGCCTTTGGCCCATGACGGCTTCCTGGTGCTGGCGTGGGTGAAAGTTTGGCTGCACTTTCCCCCCCCCCCCCCCCCCCCCCCCCCCCCCCCCCCCCCCCCCCCCCCCACCCTTCTGGCTTGTGGCTCCCTGGCAGGACCAGCCCGCTGCCACCCAGACGGGTTTTCTTTCTGTCGTTAGGCGGTGTGTTCCCGGTAACAGAGCACGCGCTGGTGGAGGCCATTTTTAAAAACAGAGGTCTTTTCTGACGCCCTCCCCACACATATGTGATGTTTTAGCCCCAGCTGCTCCTGAAGGGCACATTCCTAAGTTAGGCATGTCACCACTGTCACAGCCTTGGTGGCTCTGTGCCTCTGGACCACATTGACGTTGCTGCTCTTATTCTTTCTTTTGTGAGGCTGGGGACGGAAGGGGCCTTGCACATGCTGAGCAGGCTTCTGAGCCACCTCCCTGCCCTCAAAGTGACTGTTTGTTTCTTTACAGAGTTTGCTGTTTTTAAAAATTTTGTTGAGGTGAAGTTGCCATGGTAATGAGCCGTTTCACAGTGTCACCCTCAGTGGTGATTAGGATATCCACGGTGTCCTGTACCTGTGTACCGCCACCTCCTGCCTATCTGCAGACGTCTCGCCTACACGAGGGGGACCCCGAGGCAGTCACTCCCTCCCCCGCCGCCTCCTGGCAGCACTGGTCTCCTGTCCCATCTTCCCTGTCCCTTGGTTTGCCTATTCTGCAGGCTCCTTATGCTCATGGTCCCCAGGCAGCGTGGCTTGACCTGTGGCATCCGCGCTTCCCAGTGGGCTTATCAGGACGTGGCACCACCATGAGCTGTGGGCCATCTGCACTTTGGGTGGTTGGCCTTCTGCTGCTCCTGGCTCACAGTGGATATTGCAGGACCTCGAGGGACACCTGTAGGTCCAGTGGCACAGTCTGGCCTGTTACAAGGACCTCCTGGTCCTTGTGTGACGTTCCGGTTCACGTGTGGCACACGTCAGCATTGCATCCCTTTTCATGGCCGCGTGCTCTTCCTCTGTCAGGTAGCCCGCCATCTGGTGACCCGCTGCCTGCTGCACCCCGGGGCTGCCCGCCTGGGGCCGACCTGAACGGCGGTACTGGGACTGACTGTGTTGTGATGTTCTGATCTTATCCTAAGAGCCGTTCGGTTTCCAAGTTCCCTGAAAGACCTCAACCGGTCCCCAAGATTCTCAGCCCTCCCAAGAACCGGGGCTCGTCACCCTGCATGCCACACGGGGCTGTGTTGGTGTGTCCCTGCAGACTCACTGTGTGTTCACGTGGAAATGCCGGGAAGTGGAGAGGCCAGACCCAGGCGGGCTGCGTGTCCAGGCGTGCCTCTGACCACCTGCGCCAGGATGGTAGGGGGCAGCCCCGGGGCCTGCTGGCTGCTGCTGGAGCGAGGCGGGAGCCCGGGGGTCCCCTCACTGAGGGTCCTGTGGCTGGAGCGAGGCGGGAGCCCGGGGGTCCCTGCACCGAGGGTCCCTGTGGCTGGAGCGAGGCGGGAGCCCAGGGGTCCCTGCACCGAGGGTCCCTGTGGCTAGGTTCCAGACGCTGCCTCCCTTCCCTCTCTCCTGCTGTCACTCCTCCCAGGTGTCCTGCACCCACCCCTTGTAAGTTGTCCCCTTCCTTCCCTTTGGGATCCTAGTGACACGTGTCTTCTCCCCACAGGGTGAGCGTCCACAGTGGTGCCCAGGAACCACGGCTGGCTCTGGAGCCGGCCGGCCTGACGTGGGCACGGCCTGGGGTGGCCTCAGTGCTGCCTCTGCCTTGCTGGGACGCGGGCTCCGGGGTTGGCACACGTCTTACAGAGTGCAGGGGACAGGGGGAAGGGTGAGTTGGCTTCGCAGCGGGTGGGTCATTCAGAGACGCCTGCGCTGGCCCCTCCCGCCCAGGCGCTGGGCTGCTTCTCGCTCCTGCAGTTGGAATCCCACTGTCCTGTCGCTGCCTGTTCCTGGCTGGGCCCTGGGGGGCCAGGACAGGCGTGTCCCCTGCAGCTGTTGCCCCAGCCCTCTGGCTCCACCACTAATCCTGGGCTGCAGCCACCTGTCCTGGCCCTGGAGCTGGGCGGGTCAGGACGCAGGACACCCGGGAGTGGAGCCCCGGGCACGAGCACGCGTGCTGGCCGCCAGCCTCCTGCCCATGGTGCCAGGGAAGAGGGGCAGCCGTGGAGAGGCGAGCCGCATGCCGTCCCTGCCCTCTTCGGCTCAGCCCAGCCCCTGGTCACCTGCCCTCTGCACAGGATGGCAGTGTTCAGAAGTCTCAGAGGGCTGGTTGCTGCGGGACCAATTCTGGGGTGGTGTGACCGGGCCGGACCCCGAGGAGAATGCCCTGCGAGGTGCAGGAGCCCTGATTGGGGAGATGGCTGAGATTGCGGTTGGCTGCGGGCCATGGAGATGTTCAGGCATTGCCGCCTTCCGTGGTCTCGCGGGACTTGGCCCAGGATCTCGCAGGACTTGAGCCGGGACTTGGCGGATCAGGTCCGCACCATTGGTTGTTGGTTGGTTGGACGAGTGTGGTTTTGATGTGCGGGAGTTGTTGTTGGAGCCGGAGAGAGAAGCTACCAGAATAAAGAGCCTGTTCGTTTCCAGTCTGCCTCTGAACTTATTCCCGCGGTGTCGTTGCTCCACGCGGCCATCGCTTCAGGCAGCAACAGCGAGGAGACAGGCAGGGCACAAGCACCCTTTACACACCCCAGGCAGGCAGAGAGGAGCTTCCCAAGGAAGGTGGGGCGGACACGCCCTGGGTGAGGGGACACACCTGCGAGAGGTGCCCTCAAAGCCAGCTGCAGGGAAAGGGGGCAGGACACCCGCATGAGCGGAGGCTGCGAGGCCCTGGAGGCCCACCCAGGACAGCACCCCCGAGCGGGGCGCTCTGTGGTCCTCTCCAGCCCCAGCCAGTCCTGAGAGGGCACTCTTCGGGTGGGGAGGGAGGACGCCGCTGGCCACCGCAGGATGTTCACACCCTGGAAGGAAGGCGGCTCCCCACCCAGCGCCTGGCCCCCTGGTGCCGCAGGGGCTGTCGCTGCTGGCGCTGGACTCTGCCATGAGGCCAGAGAGAAGGTTCCAGAAAGAACCAGCCAGAAGTGTGGTGTGAACCGAGGGGAGGTACGGCTGGGGCCGGGGGGCTGGAGGAGAGCGCTTTGCTCCCCGGTTCCTTGCTCACCTGCAAAAGGAAAACTGTTCCTCAGGGGCTCAGCGGGAGACCACCGGGCTCCTCCAGGCCGCCCTGGGCTGGCTGCCGTCACAGGCCCCTGCCCTCCTGCGAGAGCTGCTAGGAGAGCCAGCATGAGGCAGCGCCCAGCTCAGGCCCCTGAACCTTTCTGCTGGTGGGAAGGCCAGGTGGGCGCCTGTCCACCTCTGCTGCGCAGACGTGTCACAGAGGCCCCGCTGGAAGACCGGCGGTCCTCACGGGGTTTGCTCGTGATGCTAGCTCCCGAGAGAGATGGAGAAATGGGCCCGTGGCCTGACTGTCCTGTTAGCGCCATGCATGGGCACAGCTCAGGACCCCAGACCCGAGCCCGAGGGCAGGGGGAGGATTTGCAGGAGGCTTCTTCAAAGCTGAGAGCTTCGCCGGGCGCGGTGGCGCACGCCTGTAATCCCAGCACTTTGGGAGGCTGAGGCAGGAGGATCGCGAGTTCAAAGCCAGCCTCAGCAATGGCGAGGCACTTAGCAACTCAGTGAGACCCTGTCTCTAATAAAAAAAACACACACAAAAAAAAAGGGCTGGGGATGTGGCCCAGTGGTCAAGTGCCCCTGAGTTCAATCCCTGGTACAAAAAAAAAAAAAAAAAAAGCTGAGAGCTTCGTCTTCGCGGCTGCCTTGGGTTGGGCTTGTAGAACGCAGCCACCTCCTGGGCCTGTGGGGCCTGTTCCTAAGGGTGAGCACTCCTGTGGTGTGACCGGCCCCTGAGGTACTGCAGAGGACATGAGCCTCCACAAGCACCCCTCTTCCTGCTGGCAGTCAGAGCCCACTGCCCAAGGCGCTCTCTAAGCCTCGGCCACCAGCCTCCTCACACCCAGCACAAAATACCTCCGTAGCCCCCTCCCAGGACCTCCCCCACTCCCTCCTGTCTGGCTCCCTGCTGGGCTGGCATCATGTGGGGGTGCAGTCTGAGGTCCAGACAGTGGGCCCTGGTGGGAAGACTGTGGACAGGTGGCCTGGCCTCCCCACCCCTCAGTGTCCTCCGCTGTCAAGCAGAGGTGACCACCTCCAGAGGACAGCTGGGCGTTTGAATGAGTTAACACCCGACCACACCCAGTGCCCCAAACAGTCAGAGGTGGCCCTGTATCAGGTTGAAAACCTGGGGTTCAGTAGGCCACAGAGAAAACACTAACAAACACCTGTGTGCCCTGAACACGGCCAGACCCTGTTTCCTGGGTGTGCCTAGATAATGCAGTGTGACATCTACGCAGCATTCACGTCGTATCAGGCATCGGGAGTGGCGCAGAGCAGATTGGAAGCGCAGGGGAGGAGGGGGTGTGCGAGGGGAGGGGGTGCGAGGTTGCCTGCAGGCTCTGTCCTTCCGTGCAAGCTGATATATCCGGGGGAGACCTGGAGCCCCTGTCCAGGGACCGCTGGGCACACACTGGGTGATTCCGGGCAGCAGCCACGTCTCGTCTTGGTCTGGAAGCTCCAGGCCTGAAATGGGCATGTCCGCGGGGCCCTGCTCCCTCAGAGCCTCCGGGAGAGGGTGCTTCTCGCCCCTTCCTAGCTGCTGGGGTGGGGGGAGGGCCCTGGCCTTCCTGGGCTTGCAGCTGTGTCACACCAGTTATGCCACTTTCTGTCCACACGTGGCCACCTTGCCTCTGTATCTAACCTTCCCTCCCAAGAGGACAGCGGCGATTGGGTTTAGGGCCCGCCCTGATCCAGGATTCCTCTTCACGTGAACTCATCTGCCCAGACTGAGTTTCCAGGTACCGTCACGTCCACAGGCAAGGGCGAAGACTTGGAGATAGCTTTGGGGGACACAGTCCAGCCTCCCAAAGAGCAGCTGTGGTTTTGTCCCCTGTGTTCTGGTCTCTGTCACTTGGCCTGCACCTTCAGCGTGTCTGTGGGTTGCTCAGAGCAGCAGTGGCCTTGCTGTCCTGTGTGCTCCTGGCAAGGGCTGGGGCCACGTATTGGAACTCGGGGAGCCCACCGCTGGCCGCCTGAGGTTTTAGAACCAAGCCTGCACCAGGCAGCAGTGAGGCCGTGGGGGCCAGCAGCCTGCGTTGGAGAGGCCCTGCACTCCCATGCAGCCGCAGGCCCTGTGCGCCAGCCACTGCACCCAGAGCAATGGCCGCCGTGTTGCCGGCCTGGAGGTGGGGGCCAGGGAACCGCAGGGCCAGCTCAGCCCTTGCAGACCAGAGCTTGCGATGTGGCCAGAGAGGCCAGCAAATTAGCAGTTGCGCTGAAGTGATCAGACGCATTACAAGGGGAGCACTGGACATGAACTAGCTGCGACCACAGACCCAGCGTCGCCTCAGGGAGCAGCTGGTGGGTTTAAACGTCTGGGAACCTGGAACTTCCCTTCTGTAGCATGGGGTCACGGGGCACTGGCCGCTGCTCAGAGCACCCTGTGGACAGCTGACCAAGTGGAGACAGGAAGGGCCCTGGACCCTAGTGGACAGGTCCCTGGGGTCCCTCCTGCATTCAGCACAGGTCGGGTTGACGGCCACAGAGGGACCCAGAGTCCTCACCAGGCAGCTGGAGTGTGCCAGCAAGGCTCTGTGTGCACTGGTGACAGCAGTGACGGTTGGGAACTTGTTCCCTGAGGTTCTTCAGGAAGGGCTAGAGGGGACACCTGGGCCTCGGCTGTCTCCCTCCTTGTCCTCCTGTTCCCACGTGTCGGCCTGAAGAAAGCAGGAGCTGAGCGTCCCAGGGTCCCCAGGGCCGAGCAGGGACCTCTCCCGCTGCGTTGTGAGGGAGGCTCTTCTTCTGCATTCGCCCAGGGAGCCCTAGACCCCTCCTGAGCCCGGCCCACTCACACAGCTCTGCTGACCTCGCGTGCTGGCCACGTGGCGCCCTGACTCCCTCCACCTCCCGTTCCTGCCCTGCTTCCCTGGACGCCTCCGTAGGCCCTGCTGACTGCTTTGTGCCTCGCATGTGCCCAGCCTCGGCCCACTGCAGTCTGAGGACGAGGAGGGCACTGAGGGCATTTAACATCACCGAGGGTCAGGTGAGAGCCTGGGCCTCGCGGGCCGTGGGCGTCTGGCTGCGGGGAGCTGCCTGCGGTGGGGAGACGCGCATCTGCCTAGGACAGGTGTTTCCAGACAGCTGCCCCTTCCTGGGGCCTTTGTCCAGAATTGCCGTCTTGATTCAGTAGAGGTGAGGGTCTGTCTGTGCCAGGCAACATGGTAAGACCCTGACACCCGTCCACAGGGCGTGGCTGGCCGCTGTGGGCAGGGGTGAGGTCTCCAACCCCTGCCCTGGTGGCTTTCCCCCAGTGCGCAGGATTTGGCCCCGCTCCTCCCTGTGCCGGTCTGTGTCGGGTTGTAGCGCAGGGACGGGCGAGCAGGCGAGCGTGATCGTTGCTCCTCATGGTCTTGGTGCGTGTGCCGCTGTGGACTGTCCACCCGACTGCCTTGGTTGGCCAACAGGATCCTGGAAGAAGAGCTTCCCCGCTGTGCCCATGCTGCCTACAGGGCTCCGAGGTCTTGGCCTGCCCTGCGCTGGCCCTGCGGGGCTGAGTGAGCCGGTGCCGTCGTCCTGGAGGCCCCAGTTATCGGCCATTAAGACACGGCTTTGCGGGGCTCTTGAGGTGGCTTAGCAAGCGTTTCAACTCGCGCTCTCCGGGTGCGAGGGGTGATTACCAGTTGCCAGCAGCCGGGACTCATGCCTCAGGAATGTGTGGGGAGCAGGACTGGGCGAGGCCCGCGGGCTGGGATCCGAGGAGGGTGTGTGTAGAAGGCGTGGGGCAGGGTGAGTCCGCCCTGTGTCTGGAGGGACTTTGCACACATCTTGGAGTCTCAGTCCTCTTAGATGTGATGAGGAGGGACAGGGAGAGGCGTGCTGGGAGCAGGGGCCACCCAGCCAGGAGGCGCGCTGTGTCCAAACCCAGCATTTGGCAGGGCGAGCGGGCCTTTAGGGGCTGCAAGGACCCAGTCTCACTGTGGTCACTTAGTGGTGAGAGCTGCTGAGAGGGTCCCTGGTGACGTCGGGTGGGGTGCCCGTGGAGTGCCCTGACACAGACCAGGGTGGCTGCAGCCTGGCCAGGCCAGCACCCGTCAGACGTGCAGCCCCTTGCTGACCACACCCCGTGCAGCTGGCACTGCAGACTGGGTGGCTCGACCAGCAGGGCCCCTCGTCCCACAGCCCGAGGCATGAAGTCCTAATCCAGGTTGAGAGTTGGGCCCTGGAGGCTGGAGGCGGAAGCTGCCGTCCTCTCCAGCCTCTGGTTCAGGCCCCCTTGGTGTGCAGCCGGCCACCTGCTCTCTGTGGCTTCACGCCGTCATCTCTCTGTGCACGTTACGTCCAGTGGGGCTGGGTTAGTGGCCCCTGGTGATCTCATCTTAACGTGGTCACCAGCAGAGGCCCTATTTCCAGGTTAGGTCGTGTTTACAGCCTTGGGGATCAGTGTCCTCCAGGGGACGCAGCTCCTGCAGAGGGCACTGGGACAGTGGGGCCCCGTGGCTCCTCATTGCCAGTCTCCCTGCCCGGTGGCCACAGTGCTGTCACAGCACCGCCTGCTGGTTGTCCTTACGCCCGAAGCCCTGGCTGGGTCTTAAACAGCTCAGACGAGTGGAAGGAGGTGCAGTGGCTGTCCTGAACCCTCCTGGCACCCAGCCCACCGTGCGGGAGCTGCAGAAGGAGGTGGCACTTAGGATCGTGACCAAGAAACTTGCTCGCCTGTCGTCCAAAGAATGGGCTGAGGCACACGGACGGGGGAGAGCAGAAAGCAAGCTCCCCTGACCATCTGCAAGGCTGGTGCCTGGTGGCCGGGACACCTTGGCATTCTGTCCCTTAGTGCGCTGGGTCCCGCCGCCGGATCCTCGTTGCTAAGTACTGTGGGGTGCACAGTCCTCCTGTCCCTGTGTCTCCTGTGGGGTGCTTAGAGGAGGACACCCGTAGCTGCCCGCCTCCCTTGTTCTCTTTGTGGCGGGAGGCCTTTGGCTGAGTGGAGGCGGCAGGTGCTCAGGTTGTCCCTGTTAGTCAGGTGGCCCATCTTCTCCCCTCCTGTCTGTCAGGGGGCTGTGAATTTTACACTCCCGCGGTGTGAGCTGCCTGTAGCTCCTCGTCCTGCTGTCCCCTCCAGCTGCCCCTCTTACAGCCCACTTTTACATTTGAGGCTGAGTACTGTATTCTGGAACTGGACCACTGGACTTTAGTTCCCACAGTGGCCGTAGAGAACTTAGACTGCCCTTGAAAGAGGCCCCCGTGAGCCCAGCCTGGCTGAGCCTTTGCATTGCAGACCACGCTGGTGCCCCGGAGAGCAGGAGGGCCGTGCAGAGCAGGTGTCACCACCTGCACAGGCCTGGAGCCCCTGGGAGGGCAGCACGGGGCCCAGGCGTGAGCCAGGCTGCTCGCTGGCATGGTGCTGTGTCTGTGGACAGCTCACTGGTCCTGTCCCTCCATCTGGTGGAGGGGAGCTGTGCCATAGGCCAGGCCAACCTGCGTGGGGGGCTGGGAGCTGCCGAGCTTGGCCTTGGTGCAGAGAGCGTGGGCCAGTGCTCGCTGCTGCCTGGGCACCGCCTCGGGCCTGTGGGAATGCAAGGATGGTCTGAGTCCAGTCTGGCCCGAAGAACTTCTGTGAGCCTGTGTAAGCCACCAGGCCTCTCTGGCAGGAAGGAGGGGTGACAGGAGCTGGCAGCAGCTTCTTGAGGTGTTATGGTGGGAACCAGGAGGACAGTAGGGGGCCTGAAAACACAAATGTGTGCATCAGAGGAGGCCGATGGCCTCAGGTGTGGGTGAAGCTCTGGCCACACCCAGAACTTGGGAATAGCCTGTCTATGGTGCGTTGCCCGTCAAGGCAGCTCTCCAGGATGGTACCACCACACAGAGCCGCACCCCAGGGTGCTGGGCTCTGGAACCCTGTGTCTGAGTGACACAGTGCAGCAGGACAGGGAGGGTGCAGAGGACGGTGCAGGGATGGGGTCACAGTTGCCTGGGATGACACTCACACTCACATGTGGCCACTGGTAGTTCACATGTGGCCACTCCCAGTCATCACAGCAGGGGGTTGGGTGGGGCTGGCCAGGGGAGCTCCTGATCACTTTGTTGCTGCACACAGGACAGCAGCAAAGAAGTGTCCTGGCCCCAGGTTTCCCTCAGGTGGCCGGCACTTCAGTGATGGTGCACAGTGCCAAGGCCAGGGCCTGGAGAGGAGGGAATGTCCTCTGGGCTCAGAAGCTGCAGGGCTGGAGGCCTTGGGCCCAGAGGAGCGTGCCATGGCAGACGTGACCCTGGACAGAGGCCTGGGCCAAACGCCGACACCCCTGAGGCGTGACATCCTCCTCGAGTAGTTCAAGAGAAAATCCAGGTCCCGCCATGGTACCGTTGGGTGAATGCCTTAACCGGATTGTTCTCACCTCTCCTGTTGTAGAACAGCCTCGTGCGGTACCTGTTGGCCGTTTCTTGGCTTCTCATCCACGTAGGCTCTCGTGACGGTGTCCATATGCCCGCTGGGTATCGCAACTGTTGGTGTGCGGCCTCTTTCCTAGGCTGGACAGCTGGACACAGCTGCTCTCCATGCAGGTGGGCAGGGCGCTGGTCAGCCTGCGCTCTGTGAGCAGGTGTGGGTGCTGGGGTCGGCCCTCCTGCCTTCCCACAGGTGGACTCTTGCCTTTTTGCTTTAAAATCCCGCGGCCTTACAGGCCCTGCAGACCTGTGACAGATTGGTAACGGATGGCTCTAGACCAGGGGTTTTGGGTGGAGCCAAGTTGCCCGCCTTAGGCCAGATTCTCTGGTCCTGAAATGCAGCAGCCACGCTCGCTGGGGTTCGTAGCACCAACAGCGAGACCCAAGTCTGGTTTAAACATCTGGAGGTGTTTTCTGTGGTTTTTGCCCTGAGCCTCCCATCAGGAGCCGGGGGGTGCCACGCTCTGTGTCCATCAGCCACACACGTCACACATGCTCTTCGTCTCGACATCTGGGAGAGGCAGTCTGTGGCCCACCACTGAAGATCATAAATAAAAGTTTTATTGGAACACGGTCGCAGACATTTGCCTCTTTTTGGACCACAACAGCAAAACTGAGTCTTTGCAATAGAGGTTGTTTGACCACCGACATTTAACTTACTTACTCTCTGTCCCTCCACAGAAGATTAAATAAAATGGAGACCACTGTATTTCTTGAAGAAAAGATGAAATGGCATGAAGATGTTAGTTCTTACCAATGAAATTAAAAAAAAAAAAAATTCCAGTGAGGTTCCTTTTTTTTGTGGTGGTGGGGAAACATTTAATGACATTATCCTGAAGTTCATTTGGAAGAGAAAAACAGGCAAAAACAAAGGACGGGGCTCTGAAGGAGAACGGCCTGTGGGCACTAGTTCTTCCACGTGGGGTGGCTGTCGTGGTCCCGCAAGAGTGGACGCTGCTGTAAAGGTCGGCAGACAGTGACACGGGGCGGCCCAGCACAGACCCTGTGTCTGTGTGCACCCATGTGCATGGAGGTGACATCGTGTTGGTCAGAAGGGGACATGTGACCGGGGACTCTGCAGGAGTGATTGCCCAGCTCTTCACTAATTAATTTTGTGAAGTTCCTGGCTGAAAACAAAATAAACTCTTTGTACGCTGATGTCAGCTCACAGACCCGTTTTCAAGCAAAGGGAAATAGAGAGCTGTGAAAGTTCGTCAGTGTTTCACTGAGGGAGCCCTTTCTGTGCTGGGGTGGAGACGATTGACATGTTGGCATAATCGGGACTTTGTGAGATTAGCAGGCGGATGAGTGTGGGCCGGGAGTGGGGGAGGTTGTGGCAGCGGAGGAGAAAAGTTTAAATAAACAGAGCAGAGGACGCACTGTGGCAGTGGACAGGCAGGATATTAGTGGTGGGGGTCCCCGTCGCTCCAGGGGATAGGTTCTGAGAAGTGTGTCCTTGGGCGACCTTGGCGTCCTTTGGGCAGCACAGCGAGTGCTCACACACCCCAGGGCTCACACACACCAGGGCGGCAGCCTCACCAGCCATAGGCTCTCACGGGCCACCGTTGGTGTGCGTGTGCATCCGTGGTGAGTCACCACGTGGCACAGGACTGCGTGAACCATTTCTGACCAAAGGTCACAGGAAGGTGACTTTCCCTTTGCTCCCCGCTAGAGAGATTGGCAAGGTTTTCTGGAACCGCTGTCGAGGGTGAGTGGCCACGACCTTCCAGGAAGCATTTGGCAAGGCTTCACACCACGGGAAAGTGTCCCAAGAAAGTGACCCAGAGTGCCGCATGCATTTAGGCGTGACAAAGGCCACTGCCTCCCTGCTGTTGTGGCTGAGAGCATCGTGGAGCTGCTGCAGAAGCAGGCCACGGAACTGCAGGCCGGGGTCAGCTGGCTTGGTCGGCCTGGCTGGCTTCAGAGACTTTTACTCTGTTGACTTTACTTTGTCCCTCCCAGGTCTGCTCTCTGGTGGCCTGTGACCATGGATGGTGGACTCGTAAGGCCCAGAGAAATAGGTGTGAGTGGAAGGACAGACGTACTAGTCCCGTATCACAGAGCTGGACTGGGAGGCCCGGTTTCCATCCACCGGCCACTGAGAGGGTGTTTGAAAGAGCTCAGGATCACTGCACGGAGCAGACCTCTGTGCATGCGCAGAAACGGCCTGGTGGGACCACGGAGCCTGCTGGGGGGTCAAGGCCTGCTGGTGGGAATACGAATGGGCGCTTACGGTTATAAGAAGCCTTTTTATTATAAAAAGGAAGAAAACTTGAGGTTAAGGGAGTTAAACCCATTGTCACCGAGTAACGTCAGCATCAGTGAGGAATTTGCTTTTTCTGAAGACATACACTTCTTAGAGTAGGTGTCATTGTAAAATTTGGATTTTTCTCAACAGGGCATGGTATGGATTTTCCCATTCTGTTACATATTCTGAGACGAGTTGCGTCTGGATGAGATGTGCGGTGGCCCCCGCTGGCACGTCAGCACGCCTGGTGATCGGTGGCTTCCATTTCTGCATCACTGTGAACACTTTATGTCCTCGCTTCCTAGGGACAGTTGTCCTTGAGGGGCAGTGGAGTGGGAGGGACAGGAATGCTCTCCTCCTCCATCCTGGTGAGGTGTGGCTTGGTAACTGTCTTCCTGATGCAGGGATCTTGGTCAGGGACCCGCAGCTCCGCAGGGGTGGAATTCCGCCCTTCATCGCAGGGTCTTGTCCGCAGCTTACCGTGCTGGAGGCTGGATTCTCAGGAGACGGGGTGGACGGCGTTGTAACTGGTCCTTCCACCTCAGTTCCTGTCTACCAAGGGCCGTGGGACCCTTGTCCCTACACTGTCCCCTCTACCAGGCGGTGCCCCACAGACTGCATGCGATTAAGGTGTGGGCATGCTGGGGTGCGTGTCTGTTCCCCTTCAGCTGTTTTACTTGGTGGGCTTGGCTTGGCTCTGCCAGGAAAGACCCTCGGGATGTTCCCCACCTTTTTAGCCTTTATTTTGTCTATTTTTATGCGCTGCTGAGGATTGAACCCAGTTCCTCACACGTGCTAGGCAGGTGCTCCACCCCTGAGCCCCAGCCCCAGCCCGGGATCCCCTTTCGGTGCCGCTCAGTCCCTGCACCTGTGTGGAGCGGGGCCTGCCTGCTGTGCGCTTCCCGGGGGCGTCCAGGACCAGCTGTAAACATCACTCCAGTCAGCGTGTCCTAGGACAGCTGTCCGTCTGTCTGAGGTGGAGATAGGACACAGTTGTCAACCATGCGTCAACTTAGAGCACAGTATGAACTTTTAGGGAACTTGGCCCATCAGTGACCAGGGCAGGAAACAAGTCCTCCTGTGCCCTGGTGCAGCCTTGAGCAGCCAGTCTCTCGGGGCCAGGAGCCCCTGGCCAGCGCCTGCCAGCCCAGGCACATGACTGGCTCCTCTCACGACTGCTGCGATGCAGAGATAATCGTGCTTTTTCTTCCTGGTCACTGGCTGGGGACCAGAGCTGGGGAGAGTTTCTAGTCTGGGCTGATCACACGACCCTCCTGCTGGCCTGGGGGCCGGCAGCTGCGTCACAGGGTGGGTTGACCTTCACATGACTCGGCTGGGCAGACCGCAAGCAAGCCTCCAATCGCGGTGAGCGGCCTCCGAATCCCACACTTGGTGGGCCCTCCATGGGCCACACGTGGCTTAGTCCCTGGACTCTGGCTTTCACTCAGCAGCAGGGTCATGGGGACAGAGTGGGTGTCAGTGCAGAGTGCCCTCCACAGGACACGTGATGTGACCAGCCACCGCCATGGCTCTGGGCTTCAGTCTCCTGAGTGCCCAGAAGATGCAGGGGAACCTTGCCCTTTTCGTCCTGTCCAGGGGGAGCCCCCTGGCTCTCCTGTGAGCGTCCGTTTGGGGCATGGGCTTCCCAGCTGACGGTGGGGGGGGCTGCGCTCCCCGTGGCCTCCGTGCTCCCTAAAGCATGACCAGGAAGGAAACCTGCGTCCACCCAGAGGGCCCCAGGCAGCACAGTGGTGGCGTGGAGAGCAGCCAGGTGACCAGCTTTCAAGGGCACAGGGGAGCTGGGAACTAGGCAGCAGCAGCAGGAGACCAGCAGCTGCGGTGCTGGGGCGAGGGCACTCCACATGCAGAGAGGACCGTGGTGAGCCCCGGAGAGCGCAGGCCAGGGGAGGGCTTCTGTTTGCAAGGGGCCCTGGTCAGGGTCGTTGGCACATGCGAGGGTTGCAGAGCAGCTGAGCGAGGTGCGATGGGAGGTGGAGCTGGGGTGGGTCCCGGTGGGAGTTGGGGTTGTCTCCTGCAGACTTCCCGGGAGTCCCCGGAGAGACTGCCCGTCCTTCAGGCACAGGGAAGCCAGCGTGCTGGCAGTCACAGCCCCACAGCTGGGCACCACATGGACGGAGGAGGCTGCACGGTGGAGGGACATCGCCCTCCTCTCCGTGACCCCCACCACAACCCTGTGACCCCACCCCACTCAGATTTCTTGGTTGCCACCATCCCAGCCCTCAGCCTCCTCGCCTTCCAAGGTGGAGAGAGCGAGTCGGGGGCAGTGCCTGGCCGGGCTGCTGGCCCCTGCCTCCCGAGTGTCCAGCAGGTCACCCTGTGTCACCAGCTCTGCAGGGAGCTCGGCCCTGAATGGGGTGAGTCACTAGCCAGCCTCGGCGCTGGAGCCTCCGCTCTGCTTCCTGTCCAGGCCCACGTTCTCTGTGGCTGGTGGCTTAGATGTGGGCTCACAAAACCAGCTGTGCTTCAGTCCCCCGTGCCTAGTGGCAACCACAGAGCCCTGTCCCTAGAAGTCGGGGACCTTGATGTGACCTTGTGCGATGGCCCAGGTGGACGTGGCACCGGGAGCTGGAGTGCTGGGTTCTGCCTACGAGCCTCACTGTTTCAGGGGCAGGGCACAGGTCAGACACTCAGATGGGCAGAGGTACCCAAGTCTGTCCCCAGGGGTCCAACCTTGCTCTTCTCAGAAGGAGGCGGCGGCGTCCAGCATGCTGGGCGTGGCCCTTCTGCAGCAGGGGCTCTACACTGGGGTCAGTGCCCAGGCCGTGGACTTGGAGGCCCACCCGTGGCTCTGTGTCGTTGTGAGGGAGGTAGCTGGGGTGTTGAGCTGTGGTGGCAGTGGCCCCTGTGGTCCTGTAGAGTGGCTTCCTGGAAACAGGTGTCCCTTGGAACACCTTGTTTGGGGCGTGAGGGGTTCTGTGGGCAGAGGCTGGTGCTGGGAGCCGGGGAAGCCCAGGCTGCGCTGCTGACCTGCAGGAAGCCTGGTGGAACCCGTGGGAGACACGAGCAGGGCGTGAATGCAGTGGCACCCAGGGCAGCACTCCCACGCTCCCCAGCACTGTGCTGCCCTCTGCCCACAGCTGCGGGACACAGGACCCGCCCGGGCACACGGAGGCCCACGAGGCCTTCTGCACTGCATGCCCATGTCCTAGCGCCTCTTCTGGGTCGGTGTTGTTGAATGTGTCGTGGGGCAGGGTGTGGGCCGAAGGGCCACCTGGGTTCCTCATGGAGTCTGCCTGCGAGTGGTTCTGTCTTTGCACGCAGTGCCGCTGCTCAGGGGCCTCGTTCCTGGGCCTGGACACACGGAAGAAAAACTCACTAACGTCAAGTACGACCCAGGTGGCCTGTGCCCCTCCCTGTCCCTCCACCCCTCAGAGGCCCGAGGAGCTGGCTGCGCTGACCAAGAGTGGGCTGTGTGGCTGCAGGTCTTAGAGAAGCAGCCGCCAGGCCTGCCGAGCCCGGGTGTCCAGGGACGTGAGGGTGCCCACCCAGGAACCCCGTTGCTGTTATAGAAATGGAACCTAGATTTCAAGACCAGGAGGGTTCCTGGGCTCAGCCTGCTGTGGGATCAACTGGCATCCACCATTGGGTGCCTGAAGATCACCCCAGGACACCCACCAAAGGACCTCCGCCCTGCTGGTGTCTGAGTGCCAGCTGCACAGCAGGGCAGGAACGAGGCACCCAGTCCTGGGCCTCAGGCTTAGGCTCCTAGGGGAAATTGGCCAGAGACAAGCCCCCTAGAGGTGGTGAGCAAGGAAAGGGGGGGGTGAGGGACGCTCTGGGCCCCCCACTTCAGCAGGGACCCGTATGAATGAGCGATGGAGTGTGGGGAATAGCTAGGCAGGGCCTTCCTGGCTGCAGGAACAGCCTGTGCAGAGGCCCTGGGGTGGACGGGCTTCGAGCTGGGGCCTGCAGGGAGAGCACGGAGCCAGGCAGAGGTGGGCAGAGACAGCAGGAGTGGCCAACGGGGCCTGGCGGCCTTGTGAGCGTGCCCGGAGAGCTCAGAAGTCTTGGGGTGGGCGAGAGGCCGGGTGGAGACTGCTAATTGAAGGGAGCGGACGACTATAATTGAAGCCCAAGTGTGCGCAGGTGCTCAGAGGGTCAGGCGGGGTCATGCGGAAGGTCGGGCAGCCAGGGTGTGTGACCAGCAGGGATCTCTGGCTTCTGGGCTGGTTGGAGGAGGTGCCAGTGACAGGTGGGGGCTGGGGGAGGAGCTTTGGGCCCAGGATCCGGTTTGCACCCTGGAAACTCAGGACACCCTTCTGGTGGAGGTTCAGCCCCCTGGGGCCCAGAGTGCCTACCGTCAGAGCTCAGGGGTTGTTCCAGTCACACGCCCGCTCACGCCTGGTTCACTCCTGGCCCGTGTTTGGAGGACAGGTGCTGAGTGTCTCTTCCCATCACCTCCCTGATTTTAAAAAATGCCGTGTTGCAGACATTTCAAACACGTGTCGGCATGCAGGAAGTCGGCTAACGAGCCTTCCCTGCGCCTGCTGAAGCAGGGTGAGCTGTGGCCCTGCCACTCTGCTAGAGCTACAGCCCTCAGGGGCACTTAGTGGCTTACGGGACTGAAGAGCTGGGAGGAGAGGGCGAGGCCGGGGTTTCCTGGGAGCCCACTGGGCTGGGCTGGTCCAGGCAGAGGCGCCAACCGCGGGAAGGCAAGGCCCAGCGAGGCTGGGGTGTGTGGGGGAGGGAAGCCTCAGACACACCTGGAGGGCAGGTGGGAGCACGCAGGCCCCGCGGAGCCTGGCTGTTAGATGTGAGCGGCCTCTGGGCGCTGCACAGGGGAGTGGCATGACCCGCGAGGACAGCTTTGAGCAAACCCAGGGCCTGGAGGGATGGACGGCGGGAGGGTGGGGGAGCTCTGAGCTGGGGAGAGGGTCAGCAGGCGGGCACCGAGGATCCTGAGGAGCACGAGAGGCTGAGGACTCCACCCCCGGGAGGGCCAGGGGCTGCTGCTGGGCCTTCTCCACCTGCACCTGTGACCCCCGCCCGCCTGCCAGGGAAGGTCTGGGGGAGGCGGCCAGCCAGGCCTCCTCCACACTGGGGCTGGCTGACCCCCAGGGTGGGAAGTTGAGTGTCCCTGTTTGCACTTGCTCACTCGAGGCAGTGACAGTGTCAGGACCCTGTCCCAGGGTGGTCTGGACGTGCCCGCGGGGCGGAGAGGAGGGCTGTGAGGAAGGCATGGAGGCCGGGTCAGCGCCGCGCGTGCAGCTTCGGCTCCCGGCTTCTCTCCGGCCAGGGGCGGGAGACGGTGGCTTACTGGCCCCGAACGTCAGCCTCTGCAGGTGCCACCAGGTCTCTTGGGGACTGCAGGTCTCTGCCCACCCGCCCACGCTGATGCTTGGGTCTCAGAACTGACTGGGGCAATAGGGCCACCCTGTCCGTGACAGAGCCTTGAGTCACCTCCAGGGAGCACCGCGGTGGTCTCTGTGCCTGCCCACCCCTGAGGCCTGGCCTTCACTCCAGGCCACCGCCGTGGTCATGAGAGGGAGTCCCAGAGTCTGGTCCCTCCTGGGCGTTGATCCTGGGTGGCTCTGTTGACCTCCACGTGTGTCCTTGGCGGTTATGGGAATGGTGCCCGCACCAGCTCGCCCTTGGCCACGCCCACCTGCCTGGATGAGGCTGGCCCGCCCAGACGTGCCCACGCCTCGGGGTGACGCAGCCCCTGTCCAGGACTGGGAGGGCAGTGGGTCATCCAGTAGCTCTCTGGCTCCTCCCTCACTGTGGCTCTTGGAAAGAAAACAGCACATGTCTAACTTAGAGCAAGGTCACCTTTCCCAGCTGGCCCCCACCCAACACCAGCTCTCCATCATACCTCCTGGGCAGGCTCGGGGACCCTGGTGGCCCTGCTCCGGGACGTGTCCCTGTGCCGGCACCAAGTTGGGGTCCTCCTGCGCGGGAGGCTGGGGCGGGTCTTGGCACTACCCTCTCCCTCCCGGAGAGCTTTTGGAGCAGGAGTGCGGCCTCCTGGGCTCTCGAGTTGCAGGGAAGCCTCGCTAGAGTGCTGCGGGCTTGTCTCAGCCTCCAGGGCTGGCCGTGGTGACGGAGGCGACATTCGCGGAGACGCTGCTCCCTGTTCCGCGCACCTGGCTCACGAGGCTTGCCTGTTCGCTCTTCACCTCTTCACGGGGGCCCTGGTCTGTCGGTGCCGTCGTTCCCCAGGTCACAGGCCTCAGCAGGGTCCGTGCCGAGCACGGGTGAGCTGGAGCCGCCCTGCTTCCTGCAGAGCTGTGCTAGCACCTGGCTGGTCCAGGTGCCCCTGAGTGGCCACCTTGGCGGAGGGAACCTGGGGTCACGTGGGGTGAAAGTCACCTGCTGTCAGCTCCCAGTGCCACCAGCCACCTGGTTTGCATCCAGCCCCCGCCCAGTGCTTGGTTCCGTGTCCGTCTCACGAGGGCAGACACCTCCCCCGGAGCCCCTCCCCGCCTCCCGAGGGCACAGGTTCAGGAATCGCCCTGGCTTCACTGCACTCGCCTCGCTGCAGGTCCGTGGCCACTGTGCTCGCTCGTTCGTTTGGGGCCAGGGCTGGGGGGTGTGGCGGAGAGCCCCTCCAGGCCCTGAGAGCCACTGCGCCGCCCGCTCACTGCTGCCCAGGTGCCAGGTCACCGGCTCTGCTCCTCCAGGGGACCAGCTGCCCTCTGCACAGACAAGGCCATCTGTGCTTCCCGGAGCCCTGACCTGGCCGCGGGGCCTGCAGGGTCCTGTGTCGTCCGCTCTGACTGCTGAATGGGCTGGCCAGGTGCTGGGGCACATCTCACAAGCACCATTGTGCCCCAGGAGGAGTGGCCGCATGCCCAGCGGCTGAGGAGACGGCACAGAGTGAGCACAGTGCAGGTTGCTGTGCTCCCGGGCAGGGGAGGAGAAACTGGCCTCTCATAGAATGGCCTGGAAAGAGGGCCCTCCTCCCCTGAGGGGCTCTCGAAGCCATGCCGCTCTTGCTCAAGGGGACTTTCTTCCTCCTGTTCTTTCAGGAAGGAGCACGCTGCCGAGTTGCCACCGCAAGGGCCTGCTTGCTTGAGACAGAAGCACATTGCTGCTCCAGGAAGCGGAGGAGGAAGAGACATGTGTCCTTAGTGGCCCCCCGCCCAGGGTTTCCAGATGGCGGCCCAGCGGATCCGAGCGGCCAACTCCAGCGGCCTCCCTCGGTGCAAGTCGGAGGGGACCCTGATCGACCTGAGCGAGGGGTTCTCAGAGACCAGCTTTTAACGATGTCAAAGGTGAGCCCCGCCCACCATGGAGGGGAGGACTGGGGCTGCCAGAGCCTCAGACCCGAGGCCCCTCCACCCAGCAGGCCGCGGCTTCACGTTCAGATACCCAGACTACAGCCCTGCCTCCCGTCACGAGGTCAGCCCTGACGGCGGCCGTGGCTCCTCTCTCTTGGTGACAGTAGCTCGGTGGTTCTGAAATCTAGGGAAAGGGAGGGTGTCGAAAGTGGATGAAATATTGGGAACCACCAGAAGAGAAAGCAGTGGCCGGGGTCGGGAGGCCAGCCTGTCCTTACGGGGCCTGCACTTTATTGTGATCTCGCCCTGGCCTCGCACTCTCTGCCACAGCTGGTCAGCGCAGCCCTCGAGCGTGAAAGCAGACAGAGACGGGTGACCAAGTGGACGTGCCTGTGTGCCGGGACAGCCTGACAAAATCAGCCGGCTGGCCACATTTGGCCATGTGACCCCTGGTCTAGAAAGTGGTCCCAGGGTTCAGTCACCTGGGCTTGCTGGTAGATGGCCTTGTAGAATTGGGTTTAGGAGGACACCGATCTTTAGACACTCTGGAGGCTTCCAGCTACCTCAGCGACTGCCCTGCTCTCACTAGGCCATGTCCAGTCTCGCGTGCTCCCTGACACCTGCAGCAGTGGCTGCATTGTCAGTGTCACTGCCTTTGGCCTTCTGAGCAGTTGATCACCCACCAAGGTCCTCCCTGGAGCACAGCTGGGCAGGAGGGACTTTGCCACCGTCCTTAGCCCTTGGCAAAACTTGGTACTGAGGAATGCTTTCTGAGTGAAACCACAGTCCCCCAGGTGCATGTGTGACCCCCACCTGCGTCCACAGCAGGCTGGCTGCTTTCTCGTTGCTTGGCGGCTCTCTTCCACCTTATCCCTAGCATCTTCCTCTTCCTGTCCCTGGTTTATACTTGTGACCCTGAGCATCACTTTGAATAAGACCAGCGCATGGAACCTCCAGGTTTTACAAGATGGCAGCGGGGGTTCATGCGTGTCACTGTAAATAACTAAGCCGTTTATTCTCATGGTCTGAAAACGGGCATTGTTTTCTTACTTTATAGCCAAACAGGTCAGGTTTAAAGCTAGAGAGCGGGAGCCTAACTTGGGTGGTACGTGTCTTAAAGGAAGAGCCCAGTTTTTAAGAGTAATGGTGATAATCCTGAGTATGAGCAGCAGGGCCAGCTCAGTGGTGGGGAAGACAGCTGAGAATCAGGCCAGGTGGGGCCTCAGGACCGCTGCGCTCATGAGACCCTCTGGAGTGTGACGGCGAGGGCCAGCCGACTTCTGGGGGGTGCATGCTCCAGCCAGAATTCCTGCCCTGAAGTCTTCTCCCCTGATCAGTGTTTTGCCGTGAAAACCTGGGCAGAGGATAGAAAATGTATTCTTCAGTGCACCGCACTGGTAACGCTCAGGGAGTTTTCTGTATTGAAATCAAAGTAACTGACTATGGGCAGCTCTCCCCAGAATTCATGAAGATGGGATTCGATAGTGATTTCTGGCACTGGATGGGATGGCAGCCTCCAGTCTGTGTCCCCAGGTGCCCTGTGGCAGTGACTGATGGAGGCCACGTGCAGAGAATCCCACCACAGCCCGCCTCTGTGGCCTCCCCACGGGAGGAGGGCCCTTCCCCTCGGCTGAGTCTGATCCCGGCGTGAAGCGTGTTCCTGCTTCTCTTCCGAGGAGAGTGCTCGGAATTTTAAGTAAAGCCGTCTCATTCTTCAGTCTGGCAAAACCAAGATGATAATTTGCATTGATACGCGTTAGGCTGTGCGCAAAGCATGCCTAATTGCTTTGGGCTTTTTTTTTTTTTTTTTTTTTTAAATACTGGAGGTATTACTGTAGGGGAATTAATTACTGCAGAGGAGCAATAATAAGGATATAACTTTGGAGGGGCTCTAGCAGGATTTTAACGGCTGGCCAGCTTTACACAAATCTCATTTGGTTTTCATTTTTGTTTACAGTGGATGTGTGGAGGAAGCGGCATGGTCTGCGTTGCGGAGACCGTGACCACCTGCTGGAACGGGAGAGAGGCAGGTGGACACATGCGTCCACTGGCCTCAGCCTGACCCGGCTCCCTGTTCCCTCAAAGCCATTCTTGGGGCTTAGAAAATGACACCTCAGAAGGAAGGCCCCAGACGCAGACTCCCTGACCTCCTCCTCCCGCCCTCCTCGCCTTCTTCCTCCCTCAGGGAGGTGGGTCAGAGGAGCCAGGCCCCCCCAGCCAGCCATAGCCTGAAGGCACCACACTGACCCCCCTGGGTGGAAGAAGTTAGGACCCTCACTCCAGAAGGGGAGGGAAGAGCTACAGCCAAGGGGCTCAGGGGGTCCAAGGAGACGGGTGGGCTCCCCAGGCCCCCAGCTCCACCCTGGTGCACCTGCCTCTCTGCGTGGCTGTGGCCGTGGCTGCTCGGCCACCATTCACCGCGCTCTTTGGGTCTCAACCTGAGGGCTCGCAGGTCACGCAGGACCGCGCTGTCAGGGGATGGCTGTGCTTCCCTCCTGTTCGTCTGCGTGCGCGGACTCTGCAGCATCCGGTGACGCTCCTCTCATGCCCAGCCCTTGCGTGGTGCCGATTTGCTCTGTGTGGCCCTGCAGCAGCAGGGCACAGCCAGGGGCAATTCTGACTTTGCCTTTGGCCCACACCTTGATCCAGGAGCAAGGCCCAGGGAGGTCCCCAAACAAATAAAATGTCCAAGTGTGGGGGAGGGGCCTTCCTTCTTCCCTTCCCACTGGGGCCTCTATGACAGGAGACAGGTCACCAGGCACAAAGCGTCCGGTGTTTGGTTGACACGGGCGCCTTCCTAGGGAGAAGGACCCAAGTGAAGGCCGAACCCAAGGGCTTCTGTGAGGGGCTCCGCGGAGTGTGGAGGGGAGCTAGGGGATGAGGAGGGGTGGGCGCAGGGTGGGCAGGCGGCAGCGGCCAGGCCTGTGGGAGCCGGTCGCTGGGGGCAGGAGCAGGAAGGCCCTGCACAGTGTTCCCAGGCCCCACTGCAGCGGAGGCTCCTCGGATCCTACAGCTTCATGGACTCCAGCTGCTGGGTTGGGGGAGCTGTGTGCTGAACCCCAATGTTTACCTGATGCAGTGATTGGCAGCCATGGAAGAGGCGGGGACTGGGCCTGAGGACCACAGCTGAGAGAAGCTGCAAAGCTCAGGTCCCGGCCCTGGGCACTCACAGCTCCCCGCCCCGGCCTTCCCCTGTCCACACACCTGACGGGCCTTTGCCGCACACTGCTGGCCTGTCTCAGTCCCCAGAGAACACGTACGTCGTTGGTTGTCCTGCCACAGAACCCGGCACTGTCCCAAGCCCCTGCCATACAGAACAGGGTGCAGCAGGTTCTGCGTGATCCGGGCCGTGGGGGCACACCAGTGGGCGTCTCTCCTCGCACACCAGATTGTACTACGCGTTTTCTCTTCTTCAAGCTTTGTCTGTTCACTTCATGGAACCTGCAGGGCGAGTGGACGCTTCCCTCGGCCCTCCAGTAGGTACTTTAGAGGAGCATAAGGTGGGGAGGGATGGAGATGGCCACTGTCCAGGGGCTTCTCGAGTCCTCAGGGCTGAGCACCTGGGTGGGTCTGCACGCTTCCTTCCCCTCACCCTGGCCGTGAGGCAAGAGACCTTGAGTAAAGCCAGGGCCGGAGCCAGTGCCACTGATGGGCTCACAGAGCTGTCCTGGAGGGTGGGAGGTCGTTGCCACCTGTAGCGATTGCCGCTTGCAGCAACGACGCCGCGGGAGAAAATTCGGAGGCAGGATGGAAATGAAAAAGTTCTTTTAATCTTCTCTCTTCTCTCTCCGGCTCCAACAACCTCTCCAACTCCAACCACACTCTAACTCACCCTCACCCGGTTAAATACTTTTTGCCTTAACAAGGACACATGCTAACAGCTCGAGCTTACAGGTGTGTCACGCAGTGTTCACGGGCATAAAACGATTCAGGTGAAAATACTTGAACACCTTAATGGCTCTCAGCTAGCCGCCATCTTAGCTATCTCCTCAATTAGGGCTCTTACAGGAGGTGAGGCGTCAGGGCCCACGGGAGGGCGGGAAGTGAGGCGTCAGGGCCTACCTTGCCAAGGAAGTAGAGTTTAATTTTCATTATTCCCTTTCATGGAAGAAAGAAATGGGCACGTAATTATTTCGGACAGCCAGTGTGGTGTAGTGGGTTGACTACTAACCTGATGACACATGAGAACAAAAACAGACTTAGTTCAGTTAACCGTGCAGCGCTTCACTCCTTTCCATAGCTATCGAAAAGCATCAGGTGTTTGTCACAGGACGTGGGAAGATCTGCAGGTGAGAGCAGCGTCAGGGCCATTTCCATCAGAGAGAGCACAGTCCTCCCACTTGGGGACGGAAAGTGGACACACGGGTCTTCAGCGTGTTTACTGTTTCTTAAAACACGTGCCTGTGGGTGGCTTTCTTGGCCTGCCCTGTGCCTTGTGCGTTGATAACGTACGTGGTTTAACATCAAGAACCGTAAAGTGGCTTGGTTCATTTTTAAGTGTCGGAATTCTCAGACGTGGACAGCTGTTCAAGGTGATGTCCACGGCCAGACCCAAGCCTCTGGCTGTCCAGGTGTGTGGGGCCTTCCGTTTCCACACTAGAACTTTGAGCCCACGTGTTTGGTTGAAAGATACTGACCTTAAACAGCTCTTCACAGTCGTTATTCACGTGGATGGGGAGGGGGTTGAACCAGGCCCAATTTCCAGGGACCTGTCCCTGCGTCCAGGAGGCTGTGCTGAGGGGAGCAGGAGGCAGGCTCATGTGCATCAGTGGGACAGCCGAGTCCCCTCGTTCCCAGGCATCGGGCACGCGGTGGGCCGCCTGACCCACAATGTACCAGGCTTCCTAAGCACCTGCCTTCAGCCACTTGCCACATTGAGGCAGCTGGATCGTGAAGATCTGGTCAAAATGAGGTGTCCGGACACAGGCACGGGGCCTGTCCCCTGGTGGATCTGCCCTTCTGCGGGTGGTCCTGGGACTGTCCAGTTCGGTGGCCAGGTGAAGTTCACCCTGAGTGTCACTTAGGTTTGTTTCTGTTGGCTGCTTGCTGGACTGGTGGCCAACCTCGGTGCCACCTGTCCCTCAGCCACCTCCCCGGTGCCCTCCTCCCTCACCGTGTCTCTGTCTCTGCAGTGCCTTCTCCCAGTGCCTTGCTGGCCGACACCCTCACACCTTTCGGGAACGCCAAGGAGGTGGTCGCCATCAAGGACTACTGCCCCACCAACTTCACCACCTTGAAGTTCTCCAAGGGCGACCACCTGTACGTCCTGGACACGTCGGGCGGGGAGTGGTGGTACGCCCACAACACCACCGAGATGGGCTACATCCCTTCCTCCTACGTGCAGCCCTTGAACTACCGGAACTCCACCTTGAGCGACAGCGGCATGATAGACAATCTCCCGGACAGCCCGGACGAGGTAGCCAAGGAGCTGGATCTGCTCGGGGGCTGGACCGACGACCAGAAAGGATCCAGCAAAGCGCACAGTAATAACCCTTTCTGGAGCGGGGTCCAAACAAACCCGTTTGTGAATGGGAACGTGCTGGTGACGCCCGGCTTGGACGAGCTGAATCCCAGAAGCACCGTGGACCTGCTGCTTTTTGACACCGGCACATCCTCCTTCACCGAGTCCAGCTCCGCGACCACGAACAGCACCGGCAACATCTTCGACGAGGTCCCGGCCACCGACGGACTCCACGCTGAGCCGCCGGCCAAGCGGGACAACCCCTTCTTCAGAAGCAAGCGCTCCTACAGCCTGTCCGAGCTCTCCGTCCTGCAGGCCAAGTCGGACGCGCCCGCCACGTCGAGTTTTTTCACAGGTTTGAAATCACCGGCTCCCGAGCAATTTCAGAGCCGGGGGAGGACTTTCGAACTGCGTGGCTGAACCACCGGAAGCTGGCCCGGTCTTGCCACGACCTGGACCTGCTCGGCCAGAGCCCGGGCTGGGGCCAGACGCAAGCCGTGGAGACGAGCATCGTGTGCAAGCTGGATAGCGCTGGGGGCGCCGTGCAGCTCCCGGACACCAACATCAGCATCCACGTGCCCGAGGGCCACGTGGGCCCCGGGGAGACGCAGCAGATCTCCATGAGAGCCCTGCTGGACCCCCCGCTGGAGCTCAACAGCGACAAGTCCAGCAGCGTCAGCCCCGTGCTGGAGGTCAAGCTCAGCAACCTGGAAGTGAACACCTTCCTCGTCTTGGAGGTGAAGGTTTCCGCAGAGGTGAAGAATGACATTTTTAGCAAAAGCACGGTGGGCCTCCAGTGTCTGAGGAGCGACCTGAAGGAAGGGCCGTACGTGCCCGTCCCACTCACCTACAGCTATGGGGACACCGTCCAGGTGCAGCTGGACAACCTGGAGCCCTGCATGTACCTGGCCATCGTGGCCCACGGCCCAAACATTCTCTACCCTTCCACCGTGTGGGACTTCATCAATAAGAAGGTCACCGTGGGTCTCTATGGTCCCAAGCACATCCACCCCTCCTTCAAGACAGTCGTGACCATTTTCGGGCACGACTGCGCCCCCAAGACGCTCCTGGTGAGCGAGGTCACGCGGCCGGCACCCAGCCCTGCCCCCGTGGCTCTGCACCTGTGGGGAAAGCACCAGTTCCTCCTGGCCAGGCCCCAGGACCTCAGAGTCTGCATGTTCTCCAACATGACCAACTACGAGGTCAAGGCCAGCGAGCAGGCCAGGGTGGTGTCGAGGGTTCCAGGTGAAGCTAGGCAAGGTGAGCCGCCTCATCTTCCCCATCGCCTGCCAGAGCCCCGGCGAGCTCGCGGACTTCACGCTGCGGGTGCAGGTGAAGGACGACCAGGAGGCCATCCTGACCCAGTTCTGCATCCAGACGCCGCAGCCACCCCCCAAGAGCGCCATCAAGCCGTCCGGGCAGCGGCGGTTTCTCAAGAAGAACGAGGTGGGGAAGATCATCCTGTCCCCGTTCGCCGCCACCACCAAGTACCCGACGTTCCAGGACCGGCCCGTGTCCAGCCTCAAGTTCGGCAAGCTGCTCAAGACGGTGGTGCGGCAGAGCAAGAACCACTACCTGCTGGAGTACAAGAAGGGGGACACGGTGGCCCTGCTGAGCGAGGAGCGCATCCGGCTCAAGGGCCAGCTGTGGACCAAGGAGTGGTACATCGGCTACTACCAGGGCAAGGTGGGCCTGGTGCACGCCAAGAACGTGCTGGTGGTCGGGAGGGCCCAGCCCAGCCTGCTCGCGGGCCCCGAGCTGCGCACCTCGCTGCTGCTGGAGCAGATCCTGCGGCCCTGCAAGTTCCTCACCTACATCTACGCCTCGGTGCGCACCCTGCTCATGGAGAACATCAGCAGCTGGCGCGCCTTCGCGGACGCCCTGGGCTACGGCAGCCTGCCGCTCACCTTCTTCTGCCGGGCGGAGCTGGACAGCGAGCCCGAGCGTGTGGCCTGCGTCCTGGAGAAGCTGAAGGAGGACTGCAACAACCCCGAGAACAAGGACCGGAAGTCCTTCCAGAAGGAGCTCGTGATGGTGAGTGGGCCGCGGGGTGGGCGCCCGGGTGGGCCCCTCTCCCCCACAGCCACTCTGGCACGGCGTCCCCGGGACAGGTCTGGGGCCGGGCTGGGTGTGCTCGCAGGTCCCTGAGACGCCAGGGGAGGCCACTCGGGTCTGTTGCCCCACTGCCCTCGTGAGCTCCTTGGTGGTCTCGGGAGTGGAGCCATGGGGTGGGGGCAGCGGGGCCTACCCCTCTGCACCTCTTGGCAACAGGTTGGTTTCACCACCAGATTGCCGGTGGGCCTGTGGCTGGTCTGGGTGAGTTCTCACCCTGTCTTACCTCCAGATCCCTCTACTGCTTTCCCTTCTCCCTCTCCTGGGGGTGCCTTTGTGGTGGGGTGGGGACGGCCTTTGCTTGGCCAGCACAGCTGTGAGCTGGAGTTCTAAGGAACGAGTCCGGGGACAGTGTCACATTATGGGATATGCGACGACCACAGGCCAACTGGAAGCATTTCCAGAACCGGTTGCGAGTCCTCCAATGGCCCGGGCTCCCCAGTTCCGCTCCCCACAGGTCCCCACCCCTGACTCTGGTAGTCACCCTGGTCTCCCTGGTTGTCCCTGGAGCAGACATTGTCCTCTGAGCTCTCTGTGTGACGGAAGTAGATTCAGCTGTGTCACCCATGGGGGACCTGTCCTTCCTAGGGGAAGCTGCTGTGACCCTGTGGGTCCTCTTCCTGGTTCCTCTAACCCCAGCAGCCCTCCCGCCTCCTGTCCTGGTAGGTGCAGCTCTCGGTGCCGGCCTGGCTGCCACTGTCCTGCCTCTGCCTTCGCCCCACAGCTGCCATCTGCAGGACATCTCCGCAGGTGGCAGGTGTACCTGGAATGACCTAGTGAGCACCCAAGGGTCACGCCCCCCGTGAGCCAGGGCCAGCAGGGCGGATCCGCTGCCCAGGCCTCTGTTTGCAGAGAGCATGTGTGGCAGCCTGGTAGCGGCGGCACGGGAAGAGGCCCTTGACAGTGGCCCACAGTAGCACAGAGCGCGGGAGCGTGGAGCGAACCGCAGAGATTGCCGGGTGGGAGACGGAGCAGAGGGCGGTTAGAAGGGTGGCCTTGGCAGCCAGGAGGTCCTGGGGCACCGGTGGCAGTGGCTTCAGTGGAAGGAAGCCCGGGCTGGTTAGTGAATGGAGGCAGCAAGGGAGCCTCCGTGGGACCCTGCGTGTGGCTCACCCCCAGGGGCAGCGCAGGTCCCTCTCCAGCTGCCGCCCTCTGCCCTTCAGCACGCCCTGGACCACCCGTAAAGCAGATTCCAGGAGCTCGTGCACACCGGGCACCCAGGTCTCCGTGGCTGGGCCTGGCTCCGCAGTGCAGACAGGAGGACATGTCCCCCGGGAGAGCCCTTGGGCCGCGGTCCCCTTTGATTGTGGAATTAGGTGCTTTCATGGAACATAAACGATATCAATTGTTCCTTTGCTGCACTGAGAAACGCGAGTGGGCAGAGGTGAGAGATGGCCCACAGCTCCTCTCACTGAGGACAGTGACAAGGGGTGGCTTTTATGCTCAGTTCCAGTTGTTTAAATGATCAAACTCATTTAATCTACTTGGCGACTTTGGAGAGGATTTTTCTGTCTCCTTGAGTTAGTCGGGAGGTTTGGGGGGTCCTGTGTGCCTCTGAGCCCCCTCCACCCTCCTTTGTCCAAGGACAAGGAAATGAACTTGACCTTGTTTGTCCCTTTGCTGAGGCAAGGTGACTCTCCTGCCAATCAAGGGAAACTGGCCTTGCAGCATCCTCCTGCCACTGCCCAGTGCGGCCACCGTCCTAGAGCCGGTGAATCTTGATGGTCGGCCACTGGTCCCGAAGCCACGCCTGGCTCATCCGGGCACTGGCAGTGTGTAGCGTTGCCCGGGCTTCCAATCGCTGGAGAGTCCGGTTTCCTCCAGCCTCAGCCCCTCTCCCAGGGCTCCAGCCAGACCCCCACCACTCCCCATCTTCAAGATGTTTTCTGTGTGGTCGTTGGAGTCCCTCGCTTTGGAAGTGGTGTCTCAGTGACCTAGGAAGGCAGAGGTTGCCACGCAGGGTGAGGAGAAGGTGCCACCAGCCAGGGTTGTCACCTCCCATGCCTGCCACCTCTTCCTGCCCCCAGGCCTGCAGGGCCTGTCCTCCACCACCCCCACCGTGTCCAAGCCTCTCTCAGGGAGGCGGCTCCTGGCCTGTTGTCCTCCTCCAGCTCCATGCAGCTGTCCCCACGTCCCACCCGCGGCAGGGTTCGTGGCTTCTTGTTTCCTGTCCTTCTTAAGCAAAGTCTCCCTGGAGTCATGACCCGGCCCTGGAAAAGCTCGGGATCCGGTGACTGAGGGGGCCAGTGAATAAACGGATCTGTCACCACGTGGGTGGGGTGAGAGGCTCAGTGGCAGATCCAGGCTGGACTCCGTGCCCCAGCCTGCCTCGTCCTCGTCCCTCACACTGCCGTCCCTCCCCCTGACACAGGGGTGTTTGGTATTGGGGGCAGCTCCTGTGACCCAAGGCCTCTGCCCACTCCTCACGGTGCTAGTGCCCTCAGAGGACGCTCCTCTGTCCTGTCCCCCAGCTGCCCAGCAGGGGCCATGACTGTCCAGAATGGCAGAGGATGGGACCCTGACAACAGCCCAGACCTTGTTGACGGTGGGAGGGGGCACGATGCTGGGTGGGGTGGCACCAGGGTAGACAGCCCTGGAGCCCCTGGGAGGGGCCTCTGGGGCTCTGCTGGGGAGGGTCTTGGGCTGGGTAGGCACTGGCGCGGGCACTATGAAGTCAGAGTGTCCTTGAGGTGGGTGGGCCACCCAGCGGTGGTGAGGGGTCTTGGGCACAGCTTCATGCAGACCCAGGAGGAACAGCCAGGAGTGGGTGCCGGGCTCGGGGCCCACTGGGCATCACTGCCCGCTGCTGGGCTTTCCTGTGAGAAGAACGTGCCGTGAACTGCCGCGGGAGCCCGGGACAGGTGAAGGGCCCTGGGCGAGGACAGGAGAGGCCAGTGGGGCTGGGGAATGGGGGGCCATGGGAAGGCGTCAGCCTGCAGTCACAGCCTGGGGAGGGCTGTGGGCAGGGCTGAGGTCCCGCAGCTTGGCAAGGTGGCGGCTGGGGTCGTGGGCAGTGGGCAGTGGGGCCGGGCGGAGCCTCCTGCATGGAGAGTGTGCCCCCAGCCTTCTGCGGGCCCGGGAGGCTTCCGTGTCCAAGGGGACTCGACGAGATCTGCTCTGGTCCCCGCAGCTTTGAGTCCCGGAGCGTCCCTGCCCCTTGACCCTGGCAGGCTCGTGCAGAGAGGCCCGGGGACGGCTTTTCTCCTCCTGACCTCACACCTGGCGGTCGGTGGTGCGAGCCCTGCTGCCCTGGCCTTTCTTGGCCCCCGACCACCCACGGCTGTGCGCCGTCCATCGTCAATGGCCTCGCGCGCTCCGGGTCTCGGGCTCGCCCAAGTTTGGTGTTTCCCAGAGCGAGAACCATTCTGGGTGCCCTTCCTCTTTGTGAGGGCATCGTACTTGCCTTGGACACTCGGCAGTGCCTGCACAGCAGCAGAGGGCAGGGTGTCCTCCTCGGGCCTGTGGGGGCCGCTCTGCTGCCAGTGGGGAGTGTCCGAGCCCGGGGGCTCTCCCGCGGCTGCTCCTCCGCCTGCTGTCTCTGTGACGTTGGCTTCTGGCCAGAACAGACTTCTGCCAGGTCCTTCCTTGCATTCTGTCCCTGTAGGCCGCAGGCCCACTCCAGGGACTTGAGAAGCCACCACTGCATATGTGGGTAGCAGTGTCACCTGAGGGGCCAGGCCTCCATGCCAGGAAGGACCTAGCAGACTGTCCCCCGTGGTGTGTGACGCCTGCTCACCTGCACAAGCCCCAGTGTGTCGAGGTCGGTGTCTGGCCTTGTTTTATGAAGGGGAAAGAACAAAGCAGGTTCTTCGTTGCGGAGGCGTGGAGGTCCTTTGGTGCATCACCTGATACCTTCTGCGGGTCTCGGAAAGGGAGCCCTAAGCGTTTGAAAGTCCACCAGGGAAACAATCGCGTGTGTGTGTTCTGGATTTTGGAAACTCTGAAGTCAGGGAAGAAAGCCTGGGTCCTGTGTGCACCTGTTGGGTCTGGGTGCTGGTCATCCCATCCAGAGTGTGTGTGTTCGGAGGGTGCTGGGCAGGGGAGCAGGCAGGGGGGCCCTGGGGGCTGCTCTTCGGGACCCGGGAATGTGTTCACTCAGGAGCTTCCAACGGAGAGAGCCCCATTTTCAGGTACCCTCGTGAGGGATCAGTCTCCTAGTGCAGCTGGAGAGGGA
>CM046660.1:175038351-175129133 GCA_025594165.1 Tamias sibiricus
TTTCCCAAGCTCACACAGCTAGCAGCCTGGCTCCCAGGTCCTTGCTGTGCCCCTTTCCTGCCATACCCAGGTGATGCTTTCTGTGAGTCAGAAACCCCAGCACGACAAGGAAATTTTGACTTGCATGATTTAAAATGGTAAATATCAAAAATTGTAGTATCGGACTTTGGATGTTTTTATGGGAAGCTAGGTAGAGCAGGGTTTGCCAAAGTCTCGTGGTTTTAATTTCCTTTTGTCAAGCAAGGCAGTGGTGTGTACTCTCTCTGCACGCCCCAGGGGCAGCATGGAATTGGGGTGCAGCCCTAGGGAGCAACAGTATTTTTTAAATTTGCCACAACATAAACATCTGTCAATCATAGGACCATCAAATAAACAACTGCAGCTCATATATACAGTGGGCACATTCATACAGTGGACTACTGCTCCGCCACCAAGAGGAAGGAAGAAGGTAGATCGGGTCCCCTGTGCAGGGGTCTCCAAGACAGCAAGGGAAGAGGGCACAGTGAGCACAAGAGGGTGGGACCTGTCGTTTCTCTTCAAGACAAGTGACCCACACGAAGCCCTTCTAGACTGAGGAGCCTAGAGATCAGCATTTGGAGGGGCCCAGTTTCCGTCATGCTGTTTAGTATCTTACTCTGAGCCAATATCATTTTCATCATTCCATATTTTTTTGCTACAGGTCATAATTTATGAAATGAGAGCAATTTGGAACTGGCTGTAAGCACCCAAGGAACAGAACGAATACCCCAATTTGCAAAATTAAAAATCAAACAAGTACCTAATTTATATGCTGTTAATCAACAAAGTGGGCATATATAGTCAGATGATCAAAATTGACTGTATATGATTAGAGCAAGATTTCCTTCCCAGCCAGGGCCCCTGGGGGGCTTTAGAGGCCAGTGAAACCCTCAGAATGTGCATAGATATTTTGTTAATTTTGGTCTGAGTTTCTCATGAGGAGGAGACCTGTGAGACAGGTTCATGATACATAAAAGCTTAACCACCAGGGGCTGGGGTTGTTGCTCAGTGGTAGAACAATCAATCACCCAGCACATGCGAGGCCCTGGGTTCAATCCTCAGCACCACATAAATAAAATAAAGGTATTGTGTCAACTACAACTAAAAAAAGTAAAATAAATATTAAAAAAAAATAAAAAATAAAAAGCTTAACCACCAGCCAAGGTGCTGGGGAAGCCACCTGGACAGAAAAAACTAGCATTCCAAGCTGTAGTGAGTTCTAGGGGTGAGCCCACTGCCAGGGCCAGGTCTGGTGCAAGGCCGCTGGTCCCCAGGTCAACGCTGGCTGCCTTGCCGTGCAGCCCGCGGCTCATATGCAGTTCTTACCTGTGACACATGGTCGCCCGAGGCTGCAGGACTGTGTTGGCTGGGTGCACGAGAAACCTCATCCGGCGCGCTGTGGCGGAAGGGGCTTATTCTTCACACCTAACGGGTTGTCCATAGGGTCTGGCTTTGTTCCACAGCTGAGGTGGCTACAGCACCTCTGAGCATTGGGTCCACTTTACAGGTAGGAAAAAAAGCAAAGGTGCCAGGTGTGGTGGCACACACCTGTAATCCCAGCAGCTCAGGAGGCTGAAGCAGGAGGATCACAAGTTCAAAGCCAGCCTTAGCAAAAGTGAGGCCTTAAGCAACTTAGCAAAAACTTATCTCTAAATAAATATAAGAATGGGCTGGGGGTGTGGTTCAGTGGTTGTGCACCTGGGTTCATCAATCCCTGGTATCAAAAAAAAAAAAAAAAAAAAGGAGGAGAAGGAGAAGGAGGAAGGAGAAGAGGCGTAAAGGTCTTGGGACTTGCCCCCTGAGTCTATCTCTCTTTACAAGGAAGCAGGGACTTGGCCTCAGCAGCGCTCCCCAGACTCCACTGCACGTGGTCAGGTGGGACTGCAGCCCCCTGGTTATAGAAAGCCTAGGCTGGGCTGGGGATGGCCACTGGTTGACTGAAATGCCACCATAAACCACAGGGGACTCCTTTGGTATGGAAGGACAGGGGCCAGCAGAGATTGCGGGCCCGGGTTGGGTCTGCCCCTGTGCTCGGTGAGTGTGCCTGAGTCCGCCTTCCTCCAGAGCTGCAGCGTGGACCAGAGGGTCAATCGGGCCTAAAAACTGGCCTGATACCTGCATTGTGAAAGTGCAGCCCGAGTCACCACCCCTGGCTGCACCCACGCGCCTGGAATCCAGAATGAGTGCGTGACTTGACATTTCGCTCTTCAGGTCTCATTGTGACAAAGGCGCAGGACAGCTGGGACTTCAGGAAGGGTTCCTGATGAAAGCAAAATGCACTTTAAGAAAACTGAGGTGCAAGGAAAGAAGAAATAAAATACCAAGCGTGCTTGAATCACTCGAGCACAGCCCAAGTTCCGATTCGGGGCACAGACGTCACAGTCCCCTCCGCTGTCAACAAGTCCCCAGCCCAGCCCCGAGGCAGGCCTCTGCTCACCATCCTCACTATGAGGAAAACAGGGTGTCTTTTCTCAGAGCCCTTCTACCAGAAGCCACCAGCACACCAGGGACACATCTCCCAGCCGAGGACACAAGGCCTGGTGGCATGGCAGGGTGGGAGCGTGCCAGGCCGTTGGAAGGAGCAGTGGAGGGTAGAGTCTGGGAGAGTCTGGAGCTGGGGTGGCACCAAACACGCCCGCAAGGTACAAGGACTGCCTGCGTCACAGCAGCGGCTCTCCCTCTCTAGAACTGAAGTCTGAGAAGGCGGAACCAACTTCTTATTCCTGCCATGCTGTCTGGGACTCTAAGGAACTGAGCCTCCCTTTGTGGCACAGCCAGCCTCCTGTCACCTCCCCCCTGCAAACAGTCCCAGGCCCCCGGGAACCTGTAGGCCTCCCGGCCCCTCCTGCGGAAGGCTTGGGCCGCCTTGCTAGGGTATTTGTGCAATGTGATGTTTCTCCAAAGGCCAAGAACTCACTGGTTCATGATAAAGTTCCAACAGAAACTGTCTTGAATGTAAAGGTAAAAGCTCTCTTCCCCTTGAAAATCTTCCACGATCTTTACATTAACTCCAGAAATATTAATTTGAAAACCTCGTATTTTAAAGAGACACTACTGGAAAGGACAACCTGATCACAACAGAATGGCTGTCCCAAACGTGGTGGGATTGCCTAGACCACGGTTTAGCACACGAAGAAAGAAGGTATTGAATGTATCCTTCAGAGAAACCCACGGTCCAAGAAGAGTAAACTTTCCTTAGTCTCCAAAAAGAGAAAGATCCAAACACGCGAGCACTTGCTCAGCTTGTTAGAAATGACTCCGGGATGGCTTTGGATCACAGCCGCTCTGTCATGGGTTACACAGTGGCATTTTTTACATCATCCAAAGTGCCTTTGATTTATATTTTCTATACACCCAAAGGAAAAACCGGGAAGTCTTTTGGAAGCTATAATTCTGGGAATTATGGGTTCTTTCTTCAAAGTTCTGAGAATAAATTGAAATCCACATTTCCTTAAGATAAATATCCTTTGTGATCACAGCTCTGAAACATCTTAAAAGCAGTCTATTCCACGTAGTCAATTCTTGAGATGACATCGAAGCATCCTATGAACGGCTTGTGAATCTTTAAAAGGTCCCTGTGGGAGCCACATAAATATTAAAGAGACAGCCAATAAAAATGTAAGGAGCCCTGGTGCGGCCCCTGAAGTCAGCCACAGGCACTTCCTGGATGCCTCTCCAAAGAGAAGCAGCCGGCATGTTACCAGAGTGGACTCGGGCGGACCCAGGACCATGGTCAGCCTGGAGCCCAGCAGAGCCTCTGCAAGGACGCGATGAACGGAGGAGGGGTCACCTTCGAGAGCTGGAAGCACCTGGGAGCTCTCCACTCCCTGAGCCCCTCCCAGAGGTGCAAGCTGGGGGTTCCCCCAGGAAATGGCCTTCCCCTGGGGGCCTCCTCCTCCAGCCTCCCTAAGGTGACCTCCCCATCACTGGCCTTGGTCAGCTCCATCTGTGAAGGCCCCGAAGACCCCTCCAGAGAACTTACCTCACCTGATGTCCCCACCTTTGCTAAAGCTGCTTCCCTGGTGCCAGCTCCCCGAGGCTCTGGGTGGGGGTAGGACCCACTGGCATCCCTGAGAGCCAGCACCAGGGTCAGGGGACCCCGCTAAGCATGGCGGCAGGAGAGAAGGCTGGGGAAGCAGGCTCCCACGGCTGGCCCATGCAGGTCCTCCCTGTTCCGAGAAAGCTTGGAGCTGGGAATCGGAGCAGAGAACCGTGGTTTGTCGTCGTTATTCTGGTTGTATCCAGCTGCAAACATCTGGCTGTGGCCAGTGCTAGTGTTTTGGAGAACTCGGCGGGCTCCTCACTGCCCATTCACCTTCCTACTGTCCCTACCAAGCAGCGTCCTCACCCGTGCTTAGAGTTGCTTAAAGGAACAAAACTGAGCCACGTCTTCTAAAACCATCTCAGACCCGAGACCCGGAGTACGGTGAGGTCCTGAAAGTCGCCTGCAGGCGCCCCGTGCTGGTACCTTTACCTGTGGCTTTTTTTATAGCCCAACCTTGTCAACATGAAAGGCTGCCCTAGACTGCAGGAGCTCAGTCCAAGCTCTGCTCAATCTCCCAGGAGGACTTGTAGCCTCTAACTGCATTTCCTGTATTTGCTCTCAACAAATCATGCCTAGTGCCTCTTTTTCTTCCTGAGTTACAGATACATATCCAGAGTTGAATGAAGGGAGAGGAGGCAACATATAACCCGGGGAGAGCCTGACCCTCACATAAGGAGGCTGATTCTCTGAGTTGCCCCTGGAGGCCAGTGACGGTGGGCACAGCCTCCTCCAGGACGCACCCTGTTCCCACCTGGAAGATGGACGGGTCCCAGCTGTGCAGCCACTACCCCAGGACCCAGGGGAGCTGCTCTGTGCTGGTGCTGAGGCCGAGGGAGCAAGAAGGGTGGACAGATTCCCACAGGGCAGTGTCTGGGGACTCAAGTGTCCCCCTCTTCCCCTCAACCGCCTCCTTGTTCCCTGCCCGTGAACAGGCTCATTTGTTTTGAATCAACACTCTTAATAGAAGCAGTTTTAGACCACCACCTATCCAGCCAAGCACCTATTCAAAATGCAAAGCTCTCTGCATGTCCCTGGGGGAAAAGGAGCGGGTGGATGTGCACAGACGCGTCCTGCATGGGCGGAAGAGGGTGCTTCTGCCCTGGCCGCTTTGCTACTCCAAGGACCCCGCTTCTAACAGCTCCCTGCTCGCGGCCCCCCAGGACCAGGTTTCCCCCAGAGTCCTCCAGGCCTGCGTGAGCACAGCCTGTTCCTACTCTGGCTTTGCCTTTCTCTGTTTTTCCTTCCTGCAGAGATAACCACTAAGAACCAGCACAGAGGGACGAATGACAGTCACTTCTTCCTTGGATGTCCCTCCTGCTGGATGAAAACCACTGGTGCTGTTTCTGTCAGGACCTTGTTTCCTTTCTGGTTCATTTAGTAGAAGCTCCTACACTGGCAGAATGTTATTTTCCCCCATTTCTTTGGGACAAAGTTGGACTCCTGCTTCCAGCCTCCAGGTGAGGTCCGTACTGAAATTTCCTGCCTGACAGAAGCCAGTGGAAAACTGGGGAAAAACCATGAAACAGCTTTCCAACATGGGCGGGCCATCAGCGAAGTCACCCGGGGAAGGCAAACATGTGGGAAAATGGAGGAGGCCCGGCCTCTCCACGGAGGCCCTTCTTAAAGCACAGAGTCGGGCAGACCACAGGGAACCCAGTGAGTGGGACCAGAAACTGGGGCTCCAGGAGATGAGGGAGCTGAAGTCACAGAGCAGGGTTTTTAAGTGGGGTGAGCCAAAAGGAAAATTGCTCCTCACAAGGTGTCCTTGGAGCCAGACTTGATGGCACACCCCTGTAATCCCACCTAGTCGGGAGGCTGAGGCAGGAGGACTACAAGTTTGAGACCAGCCTAGGCAACTTAGCAAGACACTGTCTCAAAATAAAATTTTTAAAGGGCAGGAGAAGTAGCTCAGTGGTAGACCACTTGCCTAGCATGTGCAGTGCCCTGTCCTGGGGGTAGGGAAAAGAAAGGTGTCCTTGAATTTCTTCAAGACTGGGGTCACACTGTGCTACTCAGCACAGGATCAACCTGCCAAGGGCAGGCAAAGGACTGGGGACCTGTCAGCTGGACAATGTCTAGAGCTCACACAGTTCCAACCAGTCAAGTGGAGAGACCGCACTGAGCTCATGGGGCGTTCAGGAAAGAACTCAAGAAGGTCACGCTTCAGAGTCTCAGGACAAAACCAGGCCAACAGTAGAGTCTGCTCTACCCCTGCCGTAAAATACAGAATCAAGCCCCAACAAGACCAATCTCATTCAAAAATTTTTCAACTGCCTGCCACAAAAAGCTGAGTCACCGCCTAGAGGAAGACAGACTCAAGAGACACGATGTAACGAGAATCCCTACGCCCAACAGCCAATCAAAATCAACCTGACCTGTGTGGGTGTGAGAAACTGTGACACAAAATCCAGGAAAACATCAGTCACAGAAAAACCGGACAAGTAGATGTGGAGATGCAGAAATGATGGATTTACAGGGAAGGGCTTTAAAACAGTTATTATAATGTGCTTGTCATAGACTAAATGTTTGTGTCCCCCTCAAATTAATATGTTGAACCCTGACCCCCAATGTGTTGGCATCGGTAGGCGGAGGCCTTGGTGAGGTGGCTGGGTTCTGAGGGCAAAACTCATGAGTAGAGTGGGTTAAGAAGAGGCAGGGTCACTTTGGGAGGCTGAGGTAGGAGGATCATGAGTTCAAAGCCAGCCTCAGCAATGGTGAGGCACTTAGCAACTCAGTGAGACCCTGTCTCTAATAAAATACAAAAAAGGTCTGGGGATGTGGCCCAGTGGTCGAGTGCCCCTGAGTTCAATCCCTGGTACCCCCCCCCACACACACACACACAAAAAGAGGCAGAGAGCACCCGGCCCCCCCTGCCAGTGAGGTGACTGCAAGAGGACAGCTGTCTGTGAGCCAGGCCCCAGGCCCCCAGGCTCCATCTGCCAGCACCTTGATCTGGGACCCCTCCGCCCCCAGAGCTGCTGAAGTCAGGGTCTGCTGTTTGAAGCCACCATTGTGTTTGTCATAGCAGCTGAAACAGCTATGACCATGCTTAAGAATTCTGAGGGAAACCAGAACACAAGGAAAAGAAGGAAGAAATGGAAGGTCGAACTGAAGAGAAGCGCTAGAGCTGGAGAATCAGCATCTGAAATTAAGCGATTCACAGGATGGGTTTCCAAGCAGATAGAAATTAGGAAAGAAGAGATAGTGGACCTAAAGATGCAGCAACAGCAACTTCCTGATTGAGACTAGACAGAAAAAAATGACTGGGGTTGGGGGGAGGGGGAGAGTTTCAGTGATCTACAGGACAATACCGACTGGTCTAGTGTACATGCAGAGTCCTAGCAAAAGGGTAGGAGAGGAGGGGTGGGAAAATGGGAAATAATGGCTGAAATATTCTCGGATTTGCTGAAGCTCTTGGATCTGAGAAACTCAGTGAGTCCCAATCGTAAGAAATACAATGAAAATCACACCAACTCCACATGTCTAAATCTACATCTGCATCTCTATCTATCTACCTACCTACAAAATTTCTGAACACTAGTAATAAAAGCTGTACGAGAAATTAGTTGCAGTGGAACAAAAATAAGCTGACTACCAGCCAAATGAAAGTAATTTCAAGAATACAAGATTACTTTAACATTTGGATTTTTTTTTTTTTTTTTTTTTTTTACCGGGGATTGAACTCAGACCACTGGGCCACATCCCCAACCCTTTTTTGTATTTTTATTAGAGACAGGGTCTCACCGAGTTGCTAAGTGCCTCACCATTGCTGAGGCTGGCTTTGAACTCACGATCCACCTGCCTCAACCTCCCAGGTGCTGGGATTACAGGCATGCGCCACCATGCCCAGCCTAACATTTGGAAATCTATCAATATAATTTGCCTTATTTACAAAATAAGGGATAATTTCAATAAGTACAAAAAAGTATTTGATGAATTTAATGTTCATTCAGTGTAAAAAAATAGTCTCAGAAAAGTAGGAATAGTAGGAAAGGTTCTCAAATCAATAAAAACATCTGTGAAGGCTCACAACCAATATACTTAGTAATAAAAGACTGAATTTTCCCCCTGAAATTGAGAATGAGGCAAGGATGCTTGCTTCCACCTCTTATATTTAACATCAAACTGGAAATTCTAGCCATTGCAATAAGGCAAGAAAAATAAACAAAATGTATAAAAGTCAGAACGAAAAAAATAAACTGTTCCTATTGGCAAAGGTGATAGTTCTTTACATGGAAAATCTCAGTGAACCTATAAATCAATTATTACAACTAATAAATGGACTCATCAATTAAACTAAGATATTAGTTTAATTTGGAAAAAAACAGACCACTAGCCTCTTATATATAGCAGCAAACAATTGAAAAATTAAAAACTAATCCTATTTACAGTAGCACAAAGAACATCAAATATCCAGGGATAAATCTAATAAAAGAAGTCTATATGTAAGACTGTGTTCCTAGGTATTTTCACATAAGAAATAAAAACATAGCTCTACCCAAAGACAATGAAGAACCCAGAAACACATACTAAGAATTTTAATAGCATGCATAATAATTTAGTCATCTTCTGTCTTACTGAATCAACTTCATTGAAGGATAATTTTATGGATCCATTTAAGAGAACAATCTGTTTTGACAATATATGGCTTGTAAACTGCCACATATTCAACAAACCAAATAATTTTATGCTTCCAAAGGGTTCTCTTGGCCATTTACAATTAATCTCATTCCCCTACTCCAAACCCAAACAAACACTCATCAGCTTCTGGTTAATATACTTTAGTATCATCTTTCTAAAATTGTGTAAAAATTGAATCTTTTTTTTTTTTTTTCTTAGCACAAAGTTTTTGGGTCATCCATTGTAAAAGCCTTAATGAGGAGGTAGCTAAGATGGCGGCTAAGAGGCAAAGAGGAGACATTTAACTGTTTTCTCCTGACCTTATTGTAATCAACTAAGAATCTTTCTGTGCCCGTGAACACTGTGTAATGCACCTGTAAGTTGAGCTTGTGACACGTGTATACTTGTTAAGGTGAAGGGTATTTAACCAGGTAGGGTTGGAGTTGTGTGGGGGTTGTTGTTGGAGTTGGAGAGAGAAGTCAGAAGAGAAAGCAGAATAAAGAACCTACTCGTTTCCAGTCTGCCTCCGAATTCTTTCCCACGGTATTGTTGCTGCAGATGGCAACAATCCATATTGTTGTCTGAATCAGTACCTTTTCTCTTTTCACTAATGAGTAGTATCCTTCTTTATAGGTATGTTAGAGTTTGTTTGTTTGTCTGCTTACCTGCTGATTGATATTTGGAAGGTTACCACGCACGGGGCTCTTATAAATAAAACTATTGTGAGCGCTCGTGAGTAAGTCTTTGTGTGGACAAATACTTACATCTCTTTACAAGTAAACACCCAGGAATGGAATTGCTGGGTGATGTGGTTGCTGCCCTGTGCCATCTTTCATTCTCACCCAAAGGTCTTTTATTAGCCGGGTGTGGTGTGGCGCACGCCTGTAATCCTAGCACTTGGGAGGCTGAGGCAGGAGGATCGCGAATTCAAAGCCAGCCTCAGCAATGGCGAGGCACTTAGCAACTCAGTGAGACCCTGTCTCTAATAAAATACAAAAAAGGGCTGGGGATGTGGCCCAGTGGTCGAGTGCCCCTGAGTTCAATCCCCTGTACAAAAAAAAAAAAAAAAAAAAAAAAAAAAAATTCTCACCCTATTCTCTTAGGTGTCCTATGTGTGGCTGTCATGGACCAGATATAGTCTGCTTGAAATGTGTGAGCTACACAATCAGCACATCATTATCCACCATGAGTCACTTGGATATAGGGGGAAAAGACAGTTTATCCCACTATCTCCCCATGAACACAATCAGCACAGAATATTTTCATGACCTCTGGACACTAAAATGGGTAGGGATTTCTCCCCACCAGCAACCAGCTCTATAGTGAGCACCAGCCCAGTGTCCTCAAACTCAACTCAATTCCACTGCTTTCTACATGGAGATAGTGTCAGACCCCAGAGGTTGAGGGGTCAGTCCCACAAGACTGTCTCCACCAATCACAAATGTGGTTTGTGGCATGTGCTTCCAACTCTCTCCTCAGTTCAATCAACATTTTAGGGCCACTTGCAGAACTCAGTTTGCTTGTTTATTACAGAGGACCTTACAAGGGTCGCCATGGAGAGATGCATAGGACAAGGCTATATGAGAAGGGGCTCAGAGACCCCGTGCTTTCTCAGGGTGCACCATCCTCCAGGAGCCTCCAGGCACCAGCCACCTGAAACTCTTCTAATGGAAGCTTCATTTATAGGAATTTTTATTAAATCATTGTCCATTGATGATCACCTCAACCTTCAGTCTTTCTCCCCACCAGGAGATCTGGGGTGGGGCTGGAAGTCCCAACTCTAATCCTGCCTTGATCTTTATGTGGCCAGTTCCCATCCTGAAGCTATGGAGGCGCTGCCTGCCAGTAGTCACCCCATTAGCATGTAAGAGGCACTCCCATTGTTCCAGAGATTCCCAAGGTTCTCAGGAGCTACATCAGGAACTGAGGACAAAGACAAAATATGTAATTTACAGTATCATACTGGGTTTTGAGAGAGAAACCCATTCAAGTGCTCTGTCAAGAGAGGTTTACCACCAGGCACAGGGCATATGCCTGTAATCCCAGCAACTCAGGATGCTGAGGCAGGAAGATCACAAGTTTGAGGCCAGCCCCAGCAAGTTAGCAAGACCCTAAGCAAATTAGTGGGACCCTGTCTCAAAACTTTAAATTAAAATAAAAAGGGCTGGGGATGTAGCTCAGTAGTAAAGCACCCCTGGATTCAATCCCTAGTACCACAAAATAAAAATAAGTAAATAAACTTTATTAAAAAACACAGAGGGAGGTTTACAATATTCATGAACACAGGCATCTTATGCAGACTAAGTGCGAGTATACTGTCAGGACTCTGAGGACTCACACAGAACTGGAAAGCCACCAGTAACCAGGGCAGCTGTGAGTCCACTGTGGCCCACTGGCCAATCATACTTGCTGCCCCATCATTCATCCTCCTCACTGCAGAACCCATACTGCCTGTCTACTCATGTGACATCGTCAAGTGGGGGCCCAGCCTCTAAGTGCATAGAACTTTCCTACCTCACCTCAGTGGTTGATAATTTAGACTTTGTGCCCACAAATTTTGGAGAAGAGAATCTGATGGTCTCAGCTTCCCCCAGCTTCCATCCCTTAGTTCAGCTCCCTCCTGTGTGTGTGTGAACATGCGTGCACACGTGTCAGGGAAGGGCAGATACATGTGGCACAGAGGCTTGTCCACACGGGCTGTGAAGAGATTGGGTTCTCTAACGGGTGTGGTGGGCACAATGTGGGATGATGGACACTTCCGTTGAACACTGTTCCTGAACAATGTCACCAGTGGCTGGCCACTGCTGTTTGTTAGGACTGCCACCAGCAGCCCGAACAGCAATTGGAGTCATTAATAATGTAACTGAGGCTGCACAAAATGAATTATGGAAACAGTGAGCAGTTTTCATTTAATTTCACTAAAATGCGTCGGAAAGCGTGTGCACATTAAGAGTGACTTCTGTCTCCAAAGAGATAGATGGGATGAAGAGAGCCCTGCATGTCCTCCACCAACATCTGGGCCACGTTCAGTCCAATCCTGAATTCCCAGGACCTCCCGAAAGGCTCGTGGATGTCTGGGGAATGTTAATTTTATGTATTTTAAGAGTTTTTTTTTTTTTTTTTTTCAGTTCACTGATTGTACAATCCACCCATGGAAAGTGTAAACCAGTGGAAAACATTCTCATTCTCAAATATGTGCAAAGCTCTGTACTATTAATTTTAGCACAATTTTATCTACCACACTGTACTCTCCCACCCTCTGTCCCAGCCTTAGCCAACCACAAATCTACTTTCCATCTCCACGGCAGTGTCCTGGACATGTCACGAACGCAATCCTAGCCCATGAGGTCTTTCTTTCTTTTTTTTTTTTTTAATATAATATTTATTTTTTAGTTGTAGTTGGACACAATACCTTTAATTAATTTATTTATCTTTACGCTGAGTCACAACCCCAGCCCCCACATGTGGTCTTTTTGACTAGCTTTTTTCACATTGTGTGGTGTGTTCAAGATCCATCCGTGTTGTAGCGTGCGCCAGCCTCTCACTCTTCCCGAGGCTGAATGATCTTCGTTGCAGGGGTACCCCGGGTTTTATTTATCCATCATCCATGGGTAGGTTCCAGGGTGGCTGCTACCTTGTGGATATTGTAAATAGTGCTGGTATGAATGTGGGTGTGAGAGTATATCTGGAGACCTTGTTTTCTTTTGCATTTTCTTTCTTTGTTTTGTGGAATCGCTGGATCGCATGGTGATTCTGTCCTGGGTTCCCGAGGACTCTCCATGCTGCCTTCCACCAGTCGCACCATTCGCTTTCCCACCTGTGTGCCCACCACCCTGTGCACAGCAGCTCCAGCTCCTCCACCTCTTTGCCAACACTTGTTATTATCTGACTTTCTGATTGTAGCCATCAGAGTGAGTGTGCAGTGTGTTTCTTCTTTCTTGGCTGCTTTGAAGACTCCGAAGCATTTAAAACCAGATGTGCTCAAATGCAACCATCTTTCCCCTCTCAAAATCCACTCCCCTCCACGTGCTCCCCAATCATGCATGAAAGTATGGGAATAGTACAGTGAACCTCAAGAACCCATCAGCTACCCCAGAAATTCCCCACATTTTGTTCTTTGTCTTATCTTTCTTAAGCTCTGTGTGTGTGCATGCATGTGTGTGTGGTGGTGGTGGGGGAGGGGGGACTTTTAAAACATGTCATTTTGCTCACATCCAAGTATTTATTTCCAGCAAGTCAGTGATTGACGTCTAAGCACACACAATACCACTACTTCACCACGAGGTCAGCAATGATTCCTTGGTGTTATCTAATGACCTCTCTGTCTCCGTTTTCCCCTGATTGTCTCTGCAGTGTCACGACGGTTCCTCTGCCTGTCGCCTGCTTTCAGCTCCCTGTCTCTTAGTCCTCCTGTGATCTTAGCAGTCCATCCCCACCTGGTTTCCCATGCTGACTTCTTGTTGGAAACAGTGAGACATTCCCAGTCATTTGCTCACTTTTGGATTTGGCGGGTTGAAAGGTTGGGGGTCCCGTGAGGTGGCTCTGTCCCCTGTGTTCCCTGATGGGCAGACAGATCTGGAGTCTGTGGACAGGGCTCCTCCTCGGGGGGTGCTGTGAATGCCCCTCGGGGGTGGCGGAGACTCATGAAACCCTCCCCTCTGCTGACTGCGCTGGTCACCTTGATGGGCCTGTCCAGCTCACAGATTTGGAGGTTCAGAATCCAAGGTTGGGTGGCCATTGGCTTGTCCCCTGCTGGGGGCAGTGGGTGGCAGCAGTTCGTGGCAGGAGTGGGCAGAGGAGCAGTGGCCCATCCCAGCAGGTGCAGAGAAGGGAAGATGAGCAGGGCACGTGTCCCTTTATAAAAGCCTCATGAGGACCACCAAGGGGGTCACTATAAGCCCCTCGTGCCCAGCCCACCCTGAAGGCTTGGCCACCACCCAGCCATGCCACCCTGGGACCGGGCCACCCTGGGACCACACCTTCCACCACAGTGGTCCCTGAGGGACACACCACATCAAGCCACGGCTTGACGTTCAGGTGAGGATGGGGGCTGGGGGCTGGCGGCCGGTGGCCTGGCCCTCCCACCAGGTAGCTTTCCAGGAACACTCACCTGCGGGTCTAGCTCTCCTTAGAACTCTAAACCATCCTGGCCCTGCTGGCCGAGAGGCGAGACGTGGCTCTGGTTTTGGCTGCTGCTGCCCACTCGGGCTCCTCGGGCACGGCTCGCTCCCTCAGCCTCTCTGGCACCGGGGTCTCTGGCTGGCTCCTTGGCTCCTCTGCCCATCCCGCCTCTGTTCGATGCAGAAACCCAGGAACTGGCCCCGCAGGCCGGGCTGTAGGGAGGCACGAGCTGCCCGGCCCCGTTCTGGCTCCTGCTGAGGGATCTGCCACCAAGACCAACAACTTCAAAGCCACCAGGGCTGCAGGAGAGTTGCCGCAGTCCCCATGAAGCCGCCGTGAACCTGCCGCAGGGCGGGCAGCGTGTTCTGACTCACCTCGGCCATCCACGACTCTCTCTCTTCCTGGGACACGGGTGTGTCTCCAAGGGCGGGCTGTGGACACACTGCCCTGACTCTGCAGCCTCCCTCCACGCAGCTCGCTCGCCTGGGCCCTGGTGGGGCCCTTGGCTCCTCTCGCTCCCGGGGTGGGCCACCTCCCAGGAAGCCCAAGGCCTTGCAGTGAATGCACCCATGGTGGGGTCAGTGGGTGGCCATTTAGACATGTCAGAGACAGGTCAGAGACATGGCCCCATCTCTCTGAACGAGGAGGGACTCAGGGAAGTCCAGCCAGCTCTAGCCCCGGCCCTGCTGAAAGAGCAGCGTGGAGCAATGAGGTCGGTACTTTCAGAGAGCTGAAAATGACATGCCACCAAAGGGACAGTTTTTCCAACAGACTTTTATTTAAAAGAAAGAAAGAAAGAAAGAAAGAAAGAAAGAAAGAAAGAAAGAAAGAAAGAAAGAAAGAAAGAAAGAAAGAAAAAAGAAAGAAAGAAAAAGAAAATAATAGGCCGGGCATGGTAGCACATACCTGTAATCCCAGAGCCTCGGGGGAGGCTCAGAGAGGAAGATAGCAAGTTCAAAGCCAGCCTCAGCAACTTAGCGAGGCCCTAAGCAACTTAGCAAGACCCTGTCTTAAAATAAAATCTAAAAAGGGCTGGGGATGTGCTCAGTGGTGAAGCAGCCCGGATTCAATCCCCAGCACCAGAATAAACACATAAATGGCATAGTGAAAGAGAAGACAATAGGCCTGTGTTCAATCCCCAGTGCTGCTAAAGGAAGAAAGGAAGAAGGAAAGAGAGAGAGAGAGAGAGAGAGAGAGAGAGAGAGAGAGAGAGAGGAGGAAGAAAGGAAAGAAGGAAGGATGGGAGGAAGAAGAAAACATTAAAAAGCCTGTTCCAGGAAGTCGGGCATCTCCCTTCTGAAGAACGCTGGCCCCGGGCATCCTGCAGGAAGGACAGATGAGCAGCCCCGGGCATCAGCTGCCCTGCGGCTCCTGGCCCAGGACTGAGCGGAGGCTTGGCAGGCAGGTGCCCTGCTTCCCTCCCAGAGCCACTCCCTGGAGGTCGTGACGGTGGGCAGGGACTAGGGCTGGGCCTGTTTTTGACAGGTTTGTCACCTGCTGACTTGAAGAGACTTTTCTCACTGTCCAGGGGTGAGGGGCCTGGGCAGGAGCCTCGCTTGGTCCGTGACCACAGGAGCAGTCGCGTGTGAACCCCCACAGCTGAAGCACCGGAAATGATCAAGACCAGGAGCTGAGAAGGAGGAATTCTGTCCCAGACTCCAGCCCTGGGTCCCAGAAAGGCCTCCAAGGGAAAACCGCACACCTTGAAAGCCAGCGCAGTGAAGAAGGTACTCATTTTTCATAGGATGTTTTGATTCATTTTAAATGGTATTGTAGAAATATTTGTGCCTATTTTCACAATTAAGAGACTGCCAGCTCCTGCCCTGCCCCTGGCCCCACGGCCTCCGGCCACACTGCAGCACGCCCCGCCAGCTCCCCAGGCTGTGTTCTCCTCTCCCACTGAACAGTCAGTGACCCCCCCCCAGCACCCAAACACTATTTTACCATCATTGGCAAAGGTACTCTTCTTCCTTACTAGAATGGGTTTGTACCATCCCAGAGAGGGGTTTCCATGCCCAAGGGAGAACATCAGTGAGGACCTTTGAGGAGAATGAGCCAGGGGTCACTTCACAAGTTCGCATCTGGATACTATGCACATATAGGTTCATTTTCTGTTGCTATGATAAAATACCTGAAGCTAGGGTACTTTATAAAGAAAAGGGGCTTACTTAGTTCCTAAAGCTGGAAGTCCAAGATGAGGATCTGTTTGGCCTCTGGTAAAGGCCCCTTTGTGTCACAGTATGGTGCAGGAGCAGGAAGGGACATGGCATTCTGGGCTCTGTGCCACACTGGGCATCAAGCTTCCAGGACACGAGCCTCTTGGGGAACTCAAGCCTTGCCCCCTCCAGACACCACCCTTCTCCACGTGTGGCCAGATGAGAGTGCTGGGCCCAGCCGTCGTGTCCTGCGGACCATGACCACGGGCACCAACTCCTCAGAGCTCTGTGGGCTGGACCACCACTAGCCCCACCTGCATCCCACGGGGGCTCTCTCAGGACTCCAGAGTCCCTTCCCTTGCAATGTGGACCTTTAAACCTTGCTGCTATTTGAAAAGCAGCCTCTCCTCCCCCCAGCATTCTCCTTGAATCTGGAAGGACTGGCAGCCCCAAGCAGTGGAGCCCAGACAAAGCCGCGCTATGTGACTTTGAAGCCAGGACAAAAGCAACCACGCAGTTTGTGCCTCATTCACTGCGACATCTGCTCCTGAAGTCCTGACTGCCACATGAGCGTCCAGTGCCTCTGAGGCCACCATGCTCCCAGGAAGCCCAAGCTGCATGGGGAGGCCCTGTGGAGTGCCCTGGGCAGCAGTCCAGCTGAGCTCAGACTTGAGGCAGCCCAGCCCAGGCACTCGATACAAGAGAAGAAGCTTCCAGAAGGTTCCATCATTCAATCCTTTTGCACCGTGGAACAGACAAGCCACCCCCAGATGTTCCCTGCCCAAACTCCTGGCCCACAACAGCCATGACCATAACAAGATGGCCGTTAGGTTCTGAGGATTCTCCTCTGTAGCAGTGAGTAGCTGGAACACAGCCTGCTAGCTCTGCTCCTTGGACACAGGATGAGAGGTGTGGAGAGCGGGTGGGATCCAAGAAGCTGAGCTGGGAAGGACCGAAGGGAGGGACGGCAGCAGCCAGAGAAGTAACCAGGGTCTGAAGGTGTTTTGTGTGTTTTTTCTCAGAGTACCTGCTGATGGAGAGAATCTAACAGCTGGAGAAAAATGAGTGACTTGGCAGAGAGGGAGGGAATCTCAGGCCTGGCACCGTGAGAAGGGAACCTGACCTCGTGCCCAACAAGCTGCCCTCCTGGGAGCAAAACTCCCTCCCTCCCCATGCCAAGGAGCACAGCTGCCCCCTGAGGAGGCTTACCCCTGGCTGGCCCGACCTCGCCCGGCATCCCCTCAAGGAAGAGGAACGTGGGTACCAGGGGTAACCTGAGGGCCCACCTGGCCCCCACGCAGCTCATCTTCCAAACCCACCTCCAAATGGAAGCATCTTCCCCCTAAGGGGATTTGGGAAGCCACAGCCCAGATCAGCCCCCACTCCTGCATTTCTTGATATCCCTGCTTCATCCCTTGGCTCCTGGGAGCAGGAAGACCTCGCTTTTTCCAAGAAGGCACATTGAGCAGCCAGGACCAGAGGGACAGGCAGAGCCTGCCTGGACCCTGGCAGCTCCACGTCCTCAGCCCTGAGCTCCGGGCCCAGGGCAGCCGGCTCCCAGCTCGCAGCTCCTGGGGGAGGGACGTCTGTCCTCACTCTCATTTTAAGAAGCAGAGATATTTTTTCAGGCTTTGTTCAAAAGCTCTGCCCCCCACGTCCCGCCACCCTGTCCCCAGCTGACTGCCCTGCCCTTCTTGGCACGCCCCATCACCTGCTATTTCTGAGGGCACTCCCCCTGCTGCCCCGCTCCTGCCCGGGGCTGGTGGCTCCTGCCCTCCTCATGTGCCCAGTGGTGCCCGGCTCCCGGAGGCTTCGTTTGTCCTCCCGGGCGATGCGGGACCTCGTGCTCCCTGCCCCCCTCTCTGAGGGCTTGGGGAGCAGGAATCATGCCCAGCCCTGAGCCAGCTCATCGAGCTCCAGCTGTGCGTGTCGTTCACTGTCCTCGGAATCTTCGTCCACTCTTAGAGAGGTGGGGTCCTGCACTTGTGCAGAGGCCGCTCACCCTGCGGCCACTCACTGAAGCCCCCAGTGCCTCTGGGACACTCCCCCAGGCCCATCCCTGGAAGACCCTCCTGGACACCTTCTCTTCTCCCCGCGGGGTCTCTGCAGTGAGGGCTGGACTCTTCTAACTCAGAGCCGGCCCTGCCCTGTGCCCACTCCTGTCGCACGTGGCCAGGAGGCCCCACCGGGTTCTCTCTGCACATCCGCACCCCAGTCCCGCGCCCTGGCCCACAGACAGCTCCTCGGTGGTCCTGCCCCGCCCCCTGGGGCTGTCACTGCACCATCTAGGAGACACCCTCCTCGACCTGCGCCAGTGTCCACCCTGAGGGGGTGGGGAGGGACAGGCCTGCAGGAGCGCCTGGCCGGCCTCAATTTGGTGATTCTGCAGAGGCTTCCCTGGCAGGGCCGGCTTTCATTCCCTCCCCGCTGTGGCAATGAAGGTCCCCTGCCTCCGTCCCACGCCCTTTCCCACAGTCAGGGCAGTGGGCAGGAACAAAAGGAGAGGGCGGGACCCAGAGCCGCAGGCTGGGTTGCCATCAATTATCTGGAGAACAGCAAGAAAAGGAGGATAGAGGAGCAGCGGGAGGCTCGGGAGCTGCCCTGCAGGGCCGCGGCGGTCCGAGAGTCTACACCTCCGGCTGCTGGAGGAGGTTGAGGCGCAGGGTGGCCGCCCTCTGGTCCTGAGCAGGGAGTTACACCAGGGTGGTGGACAGACCCAGTGGGCGAGGACCGGGAGCACCTGGGCATCCTCCTGCGGGGCCGCGCGGGCTCTCACCATCCTGTGAGTGTCCGTCCACTCCCGCAGCCAAAAGAGAGACGGTTTCCCCGGCAACCAAGGAAACATCCCAGCCAATGTTACATTGTTTGGAAGTGTTTTGGAATCTTATCAATGGTCTCCAGGGAAACCCGGGATGATGAATAGGGCCCTGGCTAGGTGATCTAAGCTGCTCACAGGACACCCGGACTTGGCGGCCCAGGCAGGTGCAGGAGTCTCTTTTGCTCACATCTGACGGTTCAGTTTTATTCAGTTTTAGGAGCAGTGACTGCTGGGGGAGGGCACCATTATTTGAATCACAATGAAAGCAATTACACAATGTTGTAAAACTATGGGATTTGTGAGTCACAAAAGAATCAAAATGCTAATTAACATCACGTATTGGGGAAAACAGGAATTTACAGTAGCAGCTGAGCCCCACGCTCTGGTCAGAGCCATCCCTAAGTCCAAGAGCAGCCGTGTTCTCAGGAGAGGTGGTGCGGGGCCCGCTGGCCCACAGCAGTGACGCGACCCCCTGCTCCCGCAGGCTGCCCTTACTGTGGCTCTCGCCAGTCCCCCCTCCCCTCCCCCCCTGTCAAAAAACGCCTGGCAAGCCCGAGTGTCAGGGTGGTCATGATCTGGATGTGGCGGGTCCCCGAAGGCTCGTGTACTGCCAGCTTGGTCCCCAGCCTGGTGTGCTGAGGTGGTGGGGCCTTTAAGACGTGGGTCTCCTAGTCATGGGATCTCTGTCCTCATGAATGGACTAATCCTGGCTCCTAGGATGGGGCCAGGTCTCCTGGGACTGGATTAGTTCTGTGAGAATGGGTTGTTAGAATGAAGCTTGGCATCTTCCCTGAATCCCTTCCCAAAGGCACTCCCTCCATTGTGAGATGCCAGCACCATGCTCTTGAGTCTCCTGGACTGTAAGCCAAATAAATCTCTTTTTGGTATAAAGTACCCAGCCCCGGGTATTTTGTAAGAGCAACACAAATTGAACTAACACAGGGATTTATTTTATTTCAATGTATTGAAATCACCAGGTGCTTTTGTGTTCATTGGGCAATATTTTTCTTTCCTTAGTGGATCCATGATCCTATTTGGGGGCTCCTGATTGCCTTTATTGTGTGAACATTGAAAAAGTCTCTCTAGCTTCCTGAAGACTGCTCAAAACAGCAGTGACAGGAAATCAAAGTGTTAACATCCTCGAAGTCCAGCCAATTTTGTGTCACCTACGTCTTGGAGCAATGACATCTCTTTAATTGAAACAAAATTTGCATTTTAATTTCCTAAGTAAGTCATATTTCCCATTGTCATGGAGTTTGCACATGATCCCTACTAAGCAACCCTTCTATTTTTTTTTCTAACCTTGTGACATTTATTTGCATTATTTTAACTGTGAGCAGAAACGGATAACCTAATCATACATCAGACTGACAGCATTGCCACACAGCAGCATAGCAATCCAAGGGCCTTGTGAGAAGTTCACTGTGCTGTGATGTTTTAGGACAAAGTAGTGTCGAGATTTACTTAATAGCTTTGTGTTCAGTAGTCAGTCATCATGAAACGACTTCGTATCTACGGTAGGAGCAGGCAAATGAAAGCTCTGTGGCTGTTGGGAACGCCGACTCCGGCCACGGGAGAAAGTGAAGTGCTGGTGGTGTTGGGGAGATGAGGGGCACCTGGTGGTGTGAGGAGGTGAGGGGCACCTGGTGGTGTGGGGAGGTGAGGGGCACCTGGTGGTGTGGGGAGGTGTGGTGGGTTGGGGAGATGAGGGGCACCTGGTGGTGTGAGGAGGTGAGGGGCACCTGGTGGTGTGAGGAGGTGAGGGGCACCTGGTGGTGTGGGGAGGTGAGGGGCACCTGGTGGTGTGAGGAGGTGAGGGCCACCTGGTGGTGTGAGGAGGTGAGGGGCACCTGCTGCCACGGGGCTGAAGGTGAAGACAGCATCACAAGGACTCCTTGTGGTTGTTTTTTCGGTGCTGGGATTGAACCCAGGGCCTTGTGCTCACCGGGCAATGGCTCCCCACTGAGCTGCATCTTGCTTCCTATCTCCGCCCATTGACAAGATGCTGAAGCAAGGAGGCCCAGCAGTAGTAAGCACACCCGGCTCCCAGAGTTTGGTTTCTAAACACCAGTCTCCACCAGAGGGAAAGGAGTCCAGGGCAGAGCAGAGGCTGCCGGATCAGCCTGAGGCTCCTCGCGCGGTGTCAGAGGAAGGGTGAGCCCAAGGTCGTGGAGGCACGTGAGGAAGGCTGCCTTGAAGAGCCTCCGCGGGCCAAATCTGGTGCCGTGAGTGTGGTCATGGATCCACAGTACCACCAAACTCTCATGGAGGGGGTCTCCTCTCTGGGAGAGTGCTGGCCGGCTGAGGACAGAGAAGAAGCGACAGAGGCAGAAGACACGGTTTCAGAGCCCCAGGGCAACAGTCCATTCAGGTAGGGCCAGTGATGCCACAGCACTAGGCAAAGGCTGTGGGGACAGGACATCAGGCAGCCAGAGAACGTCACCCTACAGAGGCTCCCCGGGGGAATGTGTCTCTATAAGGGGGAACACAAGCCACCACTAATGGGACACGCTCGGGCTCGTCTGTGTGCCTCTGGTTGGGACGGGCTGATCCCCACACAGCGGCTCCCACGAGGAGTCCTGCTGGCACCGTTTGCCCCTAAGTCTAGCCCCAGGAAATGGTGCGACAGCCCCGCCAAATCACGGGACATGCGGGGTAAAGGGGAGCCCAGCCTGGACTCGTGGTAAACATCGGCTGTGAAAGAGCGAGAGAGCCAGGCGCGTGGCGCATGCCTGGGATCCCAGCAGCTCAGGAGGCTGAGGCACGAGGAGCGCGAGTTCAAAGCCAGCCTCAGCAACTTACTGAGGCACTAAACAACTTAGCTCAGTGGTTAAGCACCCCTGAACCTTAACTGGGTTCAATCCCCATAACCAAGACACACACACATACACGCACACAAAGAAAAAAAAGAATGAGCAAAAGGAGGGCTGCCTGATTGCAGAGGGTTAAGGAGCCCAGCTGCTCACTCGGTTCATGATCCTTGATTGGGTCCTAGAGTTCAAAAACCTATGAAAGAGCCAGGGGCATGGTGGATGCCTGTAATGCTAGCAGCTTGAGAGGCTGGGACAGGAGGATCATGAGTTCAAATCCAGCCTCAGCAAAAGTGGGGTGCTAAGCAACTCAGTGAGACTACTGTCTCTAAATAAAATACAAAATAGGACTGGGGAGGTGGCCCAGTGGTCAAGTGCCCCTGAGTTTAATTTCTGGTACCAAAACAAAAACAAAGGTGTCTGGAGCCTGCCATTCTTTGAATCCTTTTCTAGGCTTCTTGTCCTAATTTAGGAGCTGCAGGTTTCTGTGCTACACAGGTGCTAAAATAAAACCATAGGAGAACACTAAGCACCCTGAAAGCCACAAAATGTTGTTGTCACTGTTTTCACACTCCTGGAACCATTGACATTCAGGGATGTGGCCATTGATTTCTCTGAAGAGGAATGGAAATACCTGGATTTTGCTCAGAAGACTTTATATAGAGATGTGATGTTAGAGATCTACAGAAACCTGGTCTTTCTGGGAATATCTCCTCATCAAACCCTAGAATTTTCGGCAGAGCAGGGAGTAAACTATTTATCACTATCCGTGAGAAATGGAAGGTTTCTGCTTGTCCTGATTCTCCACACTGCTTATTGAAATGTCACCAACACCTGAGAGAAATCTGGAGAAGGCTGCTGCTGCTTGGTGTGCACCATTCTTCTGGCCTCTTAGATTTTGCTGAATAGAATTCCTTTCCAGCCAGAGACTTGCTTGTTTTATGACCAAACCCTGCTGCTGAAGCCTGATCCCTGTGTTGGGTCTATATAGTATTTGTCATTGAGCCTAGTCCATGCTTTTGTTAGTTACTGGAATAATTTGAAATGTACCAGTTAGTAAACACCCACTTAACCATTTCTGTAGACAAGAGATTAAAAAATAAAATACACATTTCTGACTGTGATCAACAAAACAAAACTAAACAAAACAAAATAACAAAAACAAAAACCCATGAAGGATGTAGTGGCCTTGAACACGGACTGAATATCAAATAATAGTATCATACAAAAGGTGATTTCTTGGGGGGAATAGTGACATGATGAGTATATTAAAAACGTTCTTATTTGTGGCATTTAAAAGCAACATTAGGATACCTGAAACTTCCAAATAGTTCTGACATTCTAATTGCTCAGGAGAGTGTATGTACACTCGGGTAAATAAGGCAAAACACATGATCTGTAAATACATATATGTAAAGCTCATTATATGTACAACAATGTACATGTATGTGTGTGTGCATGCAATACATGTAAGTACACACAGGTGCACACACACCCATATATACATGAATATAACATAATGTGTATTTATTTTATACAATTGTTATAATATATTTGTACATTGTAAAGTTTATATATGCTATAAAACGTGTGTACATTCCTGCATTCATGCATATGTACTGTGTGTGGGTATTATAATAATATACAGATAGACTATCTAGTATTAATAACAAAAAAGGTTGCAATGTTGCATGTACTAAGTGGAGAGTGCCTGGGCATGCCACATATTATGACATATTTTAAAGGGACAGCAAACGAGGCACCTTGTTAATGAGACCACAGGTGTGCGTGCCCTGTTGTTTCAACTTTCCGACACATTTTAGAAGTTCAGTGTGGACATTCTGAATTTCTTGTCCCTCCCTCCCTGACTCAGTTTCCCAGGGTGAGCCAGGCACGTCTGCATGCTGGGGTCTGCGTCCTGCTGGGCCTCCCTGGGTTGCTGAGGACAGGGGTCCCAGGCTGGCCTGAGCTGCCCGGGGTGCCTGGGCCCTGGCCCGGCCCTAGGAGCCTGGGGCGCATGCTCAGGAAGCGCACTGGCCAAGGAGGGTGGGCGAGGGCCAAGACCTGGTGTGCACCTCGCCCTGGCCAGAAAGGACCAACTCGGACTTCCGGAGTCTCTGAGCGGGGAACTCTGTCTTGCCGCATAACACCTCCGGCTTTTAACTCCAGCTGCGGAACTGTGGAATGGTCACTTCTCAGAATACTTTCCTGACGTGGAAGCTGGACAGCCTGGCACTCCAGTGGCCAGGTTGTTGGGCAGGCATTAAGTGATGACTTCAGGGACAAGCGCAGGTGGCAGCTGTACCACTCATGCCAGGAAAGTGCTTGCAGCCCCCCCCCCCACCCCGGGAGCCGGAGGGTCGCAGGGCCTTTTAGTGCCAGCCCAGGAGCAACGCCCACTCTCCAGGAGGCGGGGGGCGGGGGGCCCCTCCTGGAGCACCACCAGCCGGCCCGGGTCTGTTTAAGTCCTCACACCATTTATTGTCACTTTCTTAGGACTCTGAGTTGGCACAGGAGGGGCAAGCCCTGAGCTTGGAGATGCAGGCGGAGCAGATTGCACAAGGTCAAGGATGATGTCTGGATGATGTCTGCTGTGCAGAGCACGCTGTCCCCAGCCCGCCTGCTCCCACTCACAGCCAACAGCAGGGCCTGCAAGCCCCACGTGACGTTTGCCAAGGTGCTTCCCTGCCTCGAGGTCGGGAACGGCTGTGCGGAGCTGCCCCACCCCAAGGAGGCTGGCCCTGGAGGCAGAAGGTCTGGCCCTGCTCCAGGCCACGCTGGTGGCCTCTTCTAAAGCCTTGGTCCCCTGGTGTCTCACCCAGGATGGACACGGTCACCTGAACTTTGAGGTGACCTTGAGCACCAAGTGAAGTTCAAGTTTGTGAAAGAGCCGAAGCTGCCTCCTCCCCTGCAGGTGCAGTCGCAGCCGGGCTGGAGCGGGGCTGCCCTGGGCAGGAGGTGACAGCCACCAGACCTGCACTCTGGCAGCTTAAAGCCTCCAAGAGCCGCGGGGATTTGGGGTAGTGGCAGGTATTCCTCAGCTGCCGGACACCAGTGTCACCTGACATAAGCAGGGAGAAGTCCCCTGCAGGGGGACACGCAGGCCACCACGGGAGGCTGGCCTGCTGCCTTTGTCGGGGTCCAGCTCCCCTCTTTGCTGATGAGCTCAGGATGAGGTATTTGGATGAATCACTTATAGTTTTGCAGTAAAAAAGCAAAATACTGTTATTAAAAAGAAATACAACCTTCTCCCTCCAAAGCCATATCTTCTCATTTCAGAAAGCCTGCGCTGACGTTCACGGGAACCCAGCATGAGAGACCATGGCCAGACTGACAGGGGTTCCAAGAGAGGGGGGCACGCGGCGGTGACTCCACACCCTGCACTTCAGCTGCTGAGGCAGCAAACTCGGGGCCCCAGAGACGTGCATGAAGAGTTTGGGGCACATCAAATGCCAGCTGGCAGTAAGGCGGGGAGGCGGGGAGAACAGGGTTATACAGTTCTCAGCAGAAAATCAACTGTATTAGGCCAGGTGGGGACAGGAGGCTGTCGGGCAGGTGTGGACACCCAGCTGCAAATGCTGGCGCAGCTCGTGTCAGCCCATGGGGTGCAGGACGCTTGCCGCAGAGGCTTCCTGCAGGCGGCACCCTGGGCACACGCCCCAGGGGTGGAGTCACCTAAGCTAGAGGAGCGTCCTCCGCTCTGCCTTCTTGCAGCTGCATCAGCTGCTCTGGAAGCCAGTCTTCAGGAGGGGACTGTGCCCCCCAGTCCCTGTCACACGGTCCCCTCCCTTCGGCAGTCACATCTCCTGTTAGTGATGGACAAGTCAGCCTCAGGTTCGTGCATCCGTCACTGTGAATCCAGTTGATTGTGTCTGTCCTTAAGACAGAACTACAGTTGGGGCAATAAGAACAGGTTTTTGGGAACCATAATTGAGCTGGGAGGATTCACCCAGGCCCGAGGGCATGTGCATGGGTGGCAATTCAGCTGCCCTCCAGGCCAGCTCACCCTGAAGCTCAGGGTCTGTGGTTACCAAAGAACCATTGTTTCAGAAATTATCAGAATCATTGACAAAGACAGACCTCATTTCCAATTATTTTTGCTTCTATCTATACTTTTATTTTGCTACCTGTGTCTCTTCTCACTTTTATTTTTACTTTAAACATAAAAAAAAAATGTTCCATAAATGCTGATTTATTTGACAAATGGGTGGATGGTGAATAGGCTGTTTTTTTGTTTGTTTGTTTGTTTGTTTTTTACTGGAAATGAATAAATTCGTATGTGGGGGAGGTGGACGGAAAGCCCTCCTGGAGCCACATGCTCTATGAACGCGGGACCTGTAAGCCACCTGAGGGTCCCCTTCCGTTGCTACCCAGGCACAGGATGGTTGTAGCCACAGCTGCCCGCGCCTGCTCGGGGGCTTCCTGGTGACAGAGCAGTTCCTGGAGCATGCCTGCCCTCTGTCCTCATGACACTGCCCACGCCCGCACAGCAGCTGGGGTCAGAACGCTGAGTTAGTTGAGTTATTTGAACCCAGAATGCCTTGGCCCCAACCTGCTGGCCCTACCCCAACCCCCAAGCACAGGCCTCTTGGGGAAGAAAAATGCAAAAACAAGACAAAATACAGGCCCATGGGATTGTGGAATCAATTATCCAAAGTCTGCAGGGCAACCCAACCAACTGTGGGCATCTACAGACCAAAAACTATAACCTTTGACCTAAACTCCACACTGCACACAATAAAGTCACCTAGATCTTGGACCCAAATGTAAAACTATAAACATTTTTAGAGAAAGAGGAGGAGAAAATCTTCGGGGCCTAGGACAAGGCAAAGAAGTCTTAGACTTGATGCTCAAAGCAAGATCCATAAAAGGGAGATTGATCAACTGGATCTTATCAAAATCAAACACTTTTGCTGGGTGCAGTGGCACACTCCTGTTATCCCAGAGGCTCAGGAGGCTAAGGCAGGAGGATGGCAAGTTCAGGGCCAGCCTCCACAATTTAGTGAGGCCCTAAGCAACTTAGTGAGTCCCTGCCTCAAAATAAAAAATAAAAAGGGCTGAGAATGTGGCTCAAGGGTTAAGCACCCCTGGATTCAATCCCTGGAACCAAAAAAAAAAAAAAAACAAAAACAAGCAGTTTTCTCTGTGAAAGACTCCGTTAGGTGATTGAAAAGGCAAGCTACAGACTGGGAGAGAATACTTGCAAACTTTGTATCTGACTAAGCACCTGCCTCTAGAATACAAGAACTCTCAAAACTCATTAGTTAAAAAACAAACAATCCAATTAGAAAATGACCTGAACAGATATTTTACAGGGGAGAATGTGCAGGTGGAAAATAAGCAAATGCAGTGAGAAGCCAGAAAATGCAAGACAGGAGGCCACAGGCTGTGGATAAGAAAGGAGGCCCCCACCGAGGGCCCCAGGGGACAAGGACCTGCATAGCTCATGCACAGCTGGTGGCTTGTGAAGTGGCACAGTCACCTTGGAACCCCAACCCCCCCCCATCGGGGCCGTTTCCTAGGAACCACACCTATGGTGAGCACGGACCCCCCAGGGCTCTGCCGGCCCTCCAGCCGGAGAAATGAAACTGATTTTCATACAAAAATGTTGCTGCGAATGTCCATGGTAGGTTTATTTATAGTAGTCAAAACCTCGGGACAACCAAAATAACCCCCCCACCCCGGAACCTCCACACCGCAGAATAAAAAGTGGCAAACTGCAAACTCAGGAAGCAGTTGGATCTCCAAGGATCGCGCCGGGCAAAGAGCCCACCTTAAAGGTCACGTGCTGTGCTTGCTCTCAGGTGGCATTCCTGGGGTGACAGGGCTATGGGGAGGGAGAGGAGAGGAGAGGTTGGCAGAGCTCAGGGCTGTGGCCATAGAGGAGGTGCCCGCGGGATGTTTGTGACAGTTGCTCTGCATCTTCACAGTGGTGGTCACACACGTCTGCACTGTCGCTGCCTGAAGCGGAAGTCGCTTGGAGCAGCGAACGCCACAGGAAAATTCGGAGGCAGGATGAAAATGAAAAAAGGTCTTTTATTCTTCTCCTCTCTCCAGCTCCAGCAATCACTCCAAATGCTCTAACTCCAACCACCACCTTCTTCTTCCCCACACACACTAACGAACCTCACCCAGTTATATACATATAGCTTTAACAAGGACACGTGCTTACAGCTCGAGCTTACAGGTGCGTCACGCAGTGTTCACGGGCATACAAAGATTCTTTGAATAATGTATCAACGTCAGGTGGAAACTAGAACATCTTTTATGGCTCTCAGCTAACCGCAATCTTTAGCTATCTCCTTGATTATAGGCTCCTTCACTGCACATGTGACAAAATCGCACAGGACTAAACACCCCCACAAAGTCGTTTCACGTGTGTTGACAGCCGAGGTCTGAACAAGGTGACGTTCGTTCCCAGGGCTGCCATGACCCAGGGCCACAACCCGGAGGGTGTAAAGCAGCAGGAAGGGATTCTCCCACAGCCTGGAGGCCGGGAGTGAGACGTCAGGTGTCAGCAGGCAGGTCCTGCTCCCCCACAAGGCTCTGGCCTTCCCAGCTCCATTGGCGCGTCTTCACGAGGCTCCCTCCTGGGGACGCGTGTGTCAGCGTCAGTGTTCTCAAGCTGATGGCTGTCTTTTTGAAGACTAAGTTGGCTGGGCTGGGTGAGAGGGAGGGAGGAGGGACTCACATGCCCTGCCGTCCTCTGGCTGCAGAGGGACACGTTTTATGCTGAGACGACAGGAAGGGAGAGGGGGAGCTCATCTGGCCCAGCCAGGGGCTGCTGCTCAGGTGAGGCCTCAGCCCAGAGGCGTGCATTTCTCTGGCGGGCAGGTAGTAAAGCCAGCAGGCCGGAGCTGGTGGACTCAGCAAGGGAAGCCTCCTGAGAGGGCAGACAGAGACCTGCTGACGTAATGGCAGAAAGGCAACCAGGCCCCAGGGAAGGCAGGGCTGGGGGGCCAGTGGGCATCTGGGCAGCCCAGCCTCCACCCTTCACCTTTATTTCAGGCTTGCTCCTGTCCACTAGCATAAAATCAACCTGGTTGAGAACAAAGAGAACTATATTGGGGGCTGATTAGTACTGTAATCAGAGAAAACGCAGATTCAAGCAATCCTGAAAATGTGCTCCCAGATTTTCCAAAACGGCAGCTGTCTTTGGTGATTCCTGGGAAGTAGAGCTGCGTGTGGGAAGGGGCTGGGTGCTGTCCCAGTCTCTGGGGAAGGGCGTCCCTTGCACAGAGGGTCAACAAGGTGAACAATGTTTCAGTGGTCAGTTCACGTCCAGTGGGCATGCCTGCAGCCCAGCTCAAAGGCTCAGCTGCTGCACATCTTCTGCCGCCTGATGAAGGGAGGCCTCCTGATGCCACGTTAGAGCCCTGAACCAGTGCTTCTCCATCTTGATTTCTCTTTCCTCCGCCCCCCTTAAGGCCAGTTCCTTAGTCCACGTGGTATGTAGAAAGTTCCTGGCCCCCTGGCTCCTAAATTCATGTGTTCTGATTCCAGCCACCAGAGAAACTGACCTCTTGCTTTTTTTCCCAGGGAAAAGTCCCCACTTCTGCGGCTCTCTTGGGGCCAGGTACTGTCTCTGCTGTAGCCCGAGGACAGGCTAGGTTTACCAAGCAAGGTCGGAACTCCCCTGCATGCAAAAGGCAACTTAGAGAGCTCATTCTGAGCTGGGCAGTCATCCTGAAATGTATTACCAAGTCCTTGAAGTTCTCACATTCAGTCGAAAAAACATCTTTCAGCAGTAGAATGGACCACATTTTTCTTTTCAGAATCTCTCTTTTCTAGCCATCATACTTTACAAAGATTTTCAACCACAGGAGGTGAAATGAACACTTGGATTAACCTTCATGTGCCCAGAAAATTAGATTAACCAAAGCATCAAATCCCTAAGCATGCAGAGAATCATAGTTTCGTTTTATTACAAATCCAGATCTCTGCAAACAAAAAGCATGCTCTTGTGGATTGATTTCAGTTATTCCTTGCAATCCCTTAAGCTGTCTAAAATCTTTATTTATTAGGCTGATAAAAATATCTGGAGATTGTTTGTGGTAGAATAACAGCGTGTGCACGGCCATTTCCTCCAGTGGGGAAGCCCCACTTCCTCCTAGAGACACAAAGGTCGATGCAGACAGCAGATGGAGGTCACGGGTCACCCGAACTCCCTCTGGAGGCTTGCCGTGACAAGTGGGTCCTCTGCTGAAGGTCAGAGGATGGAAACTTGAGCAGCAGAGAGAACCTAGAGCCAGAATTAAGCATCAAAGCCACGGAGCAGGGCGAGGAGAGGGAACGTTGCTTCCCCTCTGTGGACGGCGCTCTCCGAGAAGGCTGTCCCCTCTTGTCGAAGCCTGTCACAATGCCACTTGTGCTTGTGCTGAGTAAACAAACAGGCAGAAGCATCTGCTTCCTAGACTTGGAATTTGTTGACTTAGTCCCACCATTTGGCCTCCTGGTGATGTGTCATTAATGAAGAGCTATAGAAACAAAAGAACTTTATATTCTTCAATCGTGGAATTTTCCAAACATCAAAGTGGACAAAGAAGCTTCCAGAAGCTCTTTGATTCTAAGCCATCCCTCTCCTCCCCAGGGCATCCACCATTGAAAGAGGCCAAAGGTGAGCCAGCCGGAGGGGCCCAAGAAGCAAGCGGGTGAGCGCAGAACTTCCCTGGACAGTTTGGAAGAGGGTTTGTAAAATAACAGCTTAGAGCAACCTGGAGCCATCGCCCGGCCAGGGCCTGGGCGGCTGGGGAGGTGGACGATATGAACTGAGTTCACATTCCGAGCACGCCACTCCGGGTGGAGAGTAAATATGCTCAGTAAAGCCAGGTTCAAAGTGGAGCCTGCGTCACGTCCAGATGAAATATTGTGAAGTAGCTGTGAAATATCTAAAGGTCAACTTGGAGGGCTTAACGAGTTGGTGTGCAAAATTTTTCTCAGAGATCACAGAAGGATTGAGCTAAAAGGAATGCCAGTGGAAAGCCCCTGAAAATGAATGGTGTGGCAGGCGAATTCCAAGGTGCTTGAAGATCCTGCCCCTGGGCAGACACGTGGCACCTAACCCCCTCCCCTGCGTGGGACCTGGAAGGGAGGAGGGAGCCACACCTGTGACTATGCTGTCACACAGGATGCCAAGTCCAGCCCACAGGTCTGGAAAATAAACCCAGGGCTGTGCACTGAGCCATGGTGTTCTAAGGTGCAGTGTGGCTGGGACGAGAAGGTCCTTAGGAACCCAGAGAGGCCCAGCTGACAGACAGGGGGAAGCAGGAGCTCGACACAGCCACAGGGTGCAGGGTTCTGCCTACGGCCCCACGAACTTGGAGGAGAATCTCGAGGCTTAGAACTGCAGCCCCTCCAGGAATACCCTGAGTTCAGCTGGTGAGACCCGAGCAGAGGCCCCGCTGACCTGTCCAGGACCCTGACGCACAGAAACTGAGAGATGATAAATTTGTGTTGCTTTAAGCCACCGAGTTTGTGCTGATTTGGTACACAACCTTAGAAAAAAATATAGATATCAGAAAAATCACTATAATTTAGCTTGTTAAGAGCTCTACAAAATTGGATGCATCTTTTATAGAGTGGAAGATCGCAGCTGCTGGATTAAAACTCCTGAGACCTGATTGGATCATTTAAAAGGAGGAGCACTGGCGTCCTCATGCTGGGGCCTGGGACCGGTTACCTCCCTCTCCTCAGCTCTCTTCCCAGCTACAAAATGCAGGGGCGGTCCTGCCTTTGCTCCCTCATGAACTTGGAAATATTCCTCAATGTCTCACCCACGCGGTAGGTGCCAGAGCACGGCAAAGGGCAAATCATGTGGCCAAGAGCTGTGAGTGGGCAGGGGCTGAGGGCAGCTGGGTAAGGCATTGCCCTCACGCCGCAGATCTGCAGGCGCGGACTGGCCACGGCGCACAGAAGAGCAGGTGCCCAGGTAGTGACGCAGCTGTGAGGAACCACCTGGGCTGTCTGTGAGAGGAGCTGGCCCTCTGCGGAGGTCGTGAGGGCAGGCACATGTGTGTGCTCGTGTACGTGAGAATGAGTATGAGGCTGTGTTGTGGATGTGTGTGGATCTGTGCACGAGTGTGTAAAACACACGTGTGTACACATGTGAGTGTGTGCGTGCATATGTGTGTGGGTGTGCATGCATCATGTCTGTACCTGTGTGTGCTGGCACACATGTATGTGTGCAATGTGCTGTGTGTGTGCCTGTGTGTTGGCACACGGGTGTGGGTGTGTGCGTTCATGTGTGTGTGTGCACACGTGTGGTATTGGAGAGTGTGCATATGTGTGTGTGTGTGGTGTATGTGTACAGACATGGATGCCTGTATCTGTGTGTGTTCCTGAAGCTGGTCAGGAGCACAAGGAGACAAGAGAGGGACAGAGAGAGTCCCAAGGGCGGTGGCCCAGGAGAGGCTCTGCGGTGGGGAGATCCAGGGTGCTGGCGGGTGCCCAGCTCACACACGGGGAACGGCAGGTACTGGTGGGCCCGCCCTGCTCTGGGGAGCTTTCCTGAAGAAGGAGGTGGGCTATGCTCCCCGCCTTTCTGTGTGCTGGGGATGGAGCCCAGGGCCTCGGGCACACTAGGCCGCGCCCAGCCCGGGAGACTGTCCTGGGGGAAGAGGAGGGCCCGTAAACTGCCCTGCAACGCCGAAACTCACTTTCCTTTCTTTTCTTTTCCCTCCCTCCCTTCCTTCCTTCCTTCCTTCCTCCTTCCTTCCTTCCTTCCTTCCTTCCTTCCTTCCTTCCTTCCTTCCTTCCTTCCTTCCCTTCCTTCCTCCCTTCCTCCTTCCTTCCTTCCTTCCTCCCTCCCTTCCTTCCTTCCTTCCTTCCTTCCTTCCTCCCTCCCTTCCTTCCTTCCTTCCTTCCTCCCTTCCCTTCCTTTCCTTCCTTCCTTCCTTCCTTCCTCCCTTCCTCCCTTCCCTTCCCTTTCCCTTCCTTCCTTCCTCCTCCCTCCCTCCTTCCTTCTTCCTCCTTTCCTTCTCCCTCCCTTCCTTCCTTCCTTCCTTCCTCCCTTCCCCCTTCCCCTTCCTTCCCCTTCCTTCCTCCCTTCCTTCCTTCCTTCCTTCCTGTGGTTTCTGGGAATAGGTGTACTTAGAATCCAGGATGAAGGTGTTTCTACATTAAACGGTAGTCTCCAGACATTGGCCTGCTACACAGGCAGAGCCAGTGTCCCCAGTGCTACAGTGGGACAGGGAACAGGGTGCTGCCTTCATGGCGCATCACTCACTGAGCTCACGAAGCCCTGTGCTCTTCTCTGGGCCATGTGGCCACGTCACCCTCGGGGACCGTCCTGGAGTTCCAGGCAGCCAGCAGGAGCAGTGTGGCCCTTGGTGGGGCAGTGACAGGGAGGAGAGGACCACAGAGGCCACCACAAGGGGAGCAGGTGGAGGCCCACGCAAGCACCCCCTGTGGGATGGCTCAGTGGGAGCCTGCCATTGCTTTCAGCTGGAATCCATCAACTCCGTCCTGAGACCAGTTACGCCAGGACCCTTAGCCATGCAATTAAACATGGAAAAGCAATTATTGCTTAATAAGAACGTGCTGTAGGTGACATTCTTTTTAAAGAAAGGGCCATGGTCTCGGGTCCCTTGGTGAAGAAAACGTGGGGTTGGCAGGGCTAGTGAGGTCCCGAGGCACCCTCCCCCACCTGCTCCCAGGAATCTCATCATCAGTGTCAGGAAAACATCTTTCTCTTTCACTCCCCATCCCCGAGGCCACACTGCTTTTGCACCAAGGGACTTCATTCTCAGTGCTAGAATCAGCACCTGCTGTGAAGAGTCACACTCCCAGGAGTCCCTGGCAGGAGCCACCTGCAGGTGAGAAATTGCTGTCTGGCCTTTTAAATCCTGACTTCTGCAGCTTTGAAGGCTGTGAAGGAAAAGGAGAGAAACTGCTTCTCAGCCTCCCTGGACTGCCACTCACCTCCCTGGGGAGAGACCGAGGGTCCTCTAAGAAGGCCCATAGAACTCAAGGGTGCTGGAACTTCCCGGGGACAGGTGGGCTGCTCTGGCAGGAGCCTTGTCTCCGTGCAGTGGGGGCCCAAGGGGGTCCTTGGGGACATTGCCGCCTGCATTCACATTCCCTCAGGGTGCCAAAAGCTGACTCCTCTCTGTGACGGGATGCTTCATCCAGAGAGTTCCTGGAGCCCTTTTTCTTGAACAGGAAGTTACTGAACCAGAGAATTTGCCCTGAGCCAGTCTCCTCTGTTCGTTTCCCCCCCATTTCCTTCCTTCCTTCCTTCCGTCCTTCCTTCCTTCCTTCCTCACACTGGACTGATAGACAAAGAGAAGGTCTATCAGGGAGTTTTGAATTGCTCCAAACAGAGCCACGTAAACATGGGGCCTGGCTTCAGCTGCCTATTTGGCCCTCGGTGGCAGACAGAGCTGGCACCAGGGCATGCTGTGTGGACCAGTGCTTCTAATTAAGGGCAGGGGTGCGGGTGAAGCCAATGTCGACCCATGAGAAGGGAACACTGGGTACCAGGTAACTCGAGGCCGAGGAGACAGCCTGCATGTGCCTCCAGCCTGTCGCTCCAGACAAGCTCACCCACCTGCGGGACCTGGGGACTACAGGACTTCTACGAGGATTCTGGGGAGTGGTGAGGACTAGAGGAGGGGCACAGGTTGGAAGGCTGCAGGTGACTCCACAAAGCTGGGTCCTAGTTCAGACTGGAGTTTATTTAAGGGGGGGGGGGGCAGGGAAGAACTGGTGTGGTTCTCCCAACCACAGCCTTTTACACACACGGCTTTGGGCCTCGTCTGTCCCCACAGGTTTGTGGCTTTTGTTACTTTTTGTTATAATTCCAGAAATGAACAATTCATAAGCTTTAAGTTGCCCATTGTTCTGAACAGTGTGATGAAATCTTACACCCACCACATCTTGTCAGGGACATGGATCATCCCTTTGTCCATTGTATCCATGATGTATATACTACCTGCCTGTTATTAATTAATAGCCATCTCATGGATATCATTACCCTAAGTGCATGTATGAAGACACAAATGGTATGAATATACTTTGTATACAACCAGAGATATGTAAAAATGTGCTCTATATGTATATGTGAATTATAATGCATTCTGCTGTCATATATAACAACTTAGAATTAAAAAAAGAAAAAAAATAACATCTACTTCATGGGACAACTATGAGGAATAAAAGACTTAAAATATTATATATGAAGTGCTAAGCATATTATCTGTCATGTAGTAAACATTCAATAATGATTATTATTCTTATTTTTTGTTGTAGTCTTAGAAGTTGGAAATTCAAAGTTCTTGACATAAAGTACAAAGTTGTTTTCCATAGTTATACCAATATCCACTGTCTGTAGCACCATATAAGTTCAGTTTTCGCACACCATCAAACAGCTGTTTGTTTGTTTTAACCTTGGTTATTTTGACAGATGAGAAATAGTATCTTAGCAGTATTTTGATTTTGTAGTTTTGATTTCAAGTGAGGTATACATTTTTTATGAGTTCTCTAACCACTTACATTTTCTTTTTTGTGAATTATCTTTTGACATAGCTGTTTCCGAGCCGGGCGTGGTAGCACACACCTGTAATCCCAGCACTTGGGAGGCTGAGGCAGGAGGATCACGAGTTCAAAGCCAGCCTCAGCAATGGCAAGGCACTTAGCAACTCAGTGAGACCCTGTCTCTAATAAAAATACAAAAAAGGGCTGGGGATGTGGCCCAGTGGTTGAGTGCCCCTGAGTTCAATCCCCGGTACCAAAAAAAAAAAAAAAAAAAAAAAAAAAAAAAAAAACAGCTGTTTGCATCTGGTCATGATGCTGGTCTTCCTCTAGCCTATTAGAATCACCTGATACCAAAGGCCTCGCTGATTTCTATGCTGTACAGCATGGTGGTGGCCACCATGTGGCATGTGACTACTACTTGTATATCTAGTGTCACATGCTAATAGGATAGTATTTTAGATATATTGGTTTCAATAAAATGTACCATAAGATTAAAAAGAAATCGCCATCTCAGTCACAAGATCAGCTGTGAAGGCGTCACATTGCCTGTGCTCAGGTGACCCTTATTTTCCTTGATAAGGGCCTCAACTCTTCAGAGTAACATCTGAGTTTTTCATCACTTGGATAAAATACAGCTGTGGTTGGCGGAATCCATTGCTGTACTGTGGAGAGGCGGTACCTCCTGGTGGACGGGCACGATGGAGCAAAGCCGCTCACCGTTTGGCAGCCAGAAAGCAGAGACAGCAAGAAGAAGGGGCCAGGGACAGGATGTGGTCCCAGGGGCACACCTACCAAAGACTCACTGCCTCCAACTGGTTTCAGCCTCTACAGTCACCACCACCTCCCACTAACCCATTCAGCTATGGATCCGTCAATGGATTAATCCACTGATGAGATTAGAGCCCTCGTGACCCAATCACTTCCCTGAATCTCACCTGTGCATATTGCTGGGTTGGAGATGAAGACTTCAACACACAAGACTTTGGGGTCGTTCCAGATGCAAACCATAAGAAGTATCTCTACTTGCCGGCAATTTGGGCATGAAGAAGAGAAGCTATAAGGACCGTCCTTTCAGAAGAGGCCCCTTCCTGACCTAGACCTGCAACTCCAAGCCTAGCCCTAGTCCTACAGGCAGCACTGACTTCCAATTAAAATGGAAGTCGTAAACTTTCTGTCTCTCCAAGGACCACAGAGGGAGACCTTCCCCAGACACACCGGGATCACACTGGGACTCTCCCACCTGATCCCCATCTCTGGAGCAGCTCACCAAAGGCCTCTGGAGTTTGACGGGTGTCGGGTGTGCCCCTCTTGAGGTAGCTGTTCAGTTTCACTGGGAGCTGACGCAGCCTCTCGGGGTGAGGTCTGTGGGATTTCCACAAGTGGCTATTGTGCATGGTAGCCTGCTTCTCCAGCCCACGCCCCACTGAGATTGCTGCCCCACTCACCCCTGTGGAAGTTACCTGGGCCTCGGTGGTGAGGTGCAGAGCCCGTCTTTGGTCAGAGAGTGAGTGCCACCTGCTGGCCCGAGGCCCAATACTTTGCTGGGTTTCTGTGCGCAGGCAGAAGGCCACCTGCACCCCTGCCCCGGTCTCAAGCTGCGCTACCACTTGGTTGTCTTTGATGTAGTCAAGAGGAACCCGTCCTGGGTCCCCAACTTCAGAGGCTCCAAATTTTCATAACACCCCTCCAATAAATGCACCCGAGCACCATGGGCTCTCCCCACCCGCCTCCGCCCTGAGCCCGCCCAACACTGAACATCTGCTCTGGTGAGCGCGACCACGCGAGTCCAGAGTAATGCTTCTCCCTGGGCCTCTTCCCCAGACCTAAGGTGGCATTATCCCAAAGCCATCTGCTGCACCTGCAGCCACCAGAGAGCTGGTGAGCTCTTCAAGAAGACAAAGGAATTTCCTCCTCAGATTCCTCCTGGCAGGAGCACGGATGCAATGGGTTCTCACGTCAAGTATCATTACCCAGCAGTGCCAAGCACGCTCTTCCTGCCGGTGATTCCAGAAACATTCACAAATGAATAGAAGGCTCAGAACCCTGGCCTGGTGTCTCAGGAACATTTCCAACGTTGGATCTTCTCATGTGCTGCTCTTACACGTGAGTATATGGTGGTCTAGAAAGGCCACACGTGAGGCTAAAGGCAGTTCTTCATGTTTTTCTACGAATCTTGATATTGCTTTAAGGGACAGTGAAAATCCTGTGTTTATAATTTTTTTTTTTTTTTTTTTTTTGGTACTGGGGATTGAACTCAGAGGCACTCGACCACTGGGCCACATCCCCAGCCCTTTTTTGTATTTCATTAGAGACAGCCCTCGCCATTGCTGAGGCTGGCTTTGAACTCGCGATCCTCCTGCCTCAGCCTCCCAAAGTGCTGGGATTATAGGCGTGCGCCACCACGCCCGGCTCAGTAAGTGTTTATAATTTAAATGGTAATATTAAGACATTTGTATTATTTTATGCTACACTGTAACTCTCTTTATTGCAGCCATATTACAGTGTTTGAATGAGCTATGTAAACTCCTGGCACATTTCTGCAGCTCAGTGTTCCTTTAAGACGTTTATAGATGATTCCAGTGACTATGCTTCAGCAGGCAAGTTTTTAATAAAGACAGTAGGAGAACCTCAATGACTCAAGAAGTTCCAACCCGTCATTGCTGTCCACAGAATGCAAATTTTATAAAAATACTAATTGTAATAATTTAAGTAGTGTTTTTTGGTAGAATAAAGAAAAGACAAAACTATATGGGTAATGCATGCCATGGATTATGTATGTTGTTATTTAATGATTTGGTCAAACAGCTTAACCTGTCCACAGGCCTCTTAGGCATACACAGTGATAATTAACTTAGGTGTCCACAGCTATCATCAGTCACTTAATACAACAGCTTTACATTTATTGCTCAATTTTTGTTGCTATGAAGGTGTTTTTTAGGATGGAATCATAACACATGTTTACTAGTGTGCTAACGTGACTTGTATCTTTCAAATATCTGTCTACATCTATGTCACACGTGCACACACACCAGGTGGGTCGCCCTTTGAACCCTTGCCCCAAGCCCCATGAGTGTTAGGGGGACTTGTGGTCACTGATTTCTTTTGTAGTTGACCTTATGTAAGTTGACGTTCCCAGATGACATTCAGGTTTGTAGAAATGCTGGGTCAAATGTTCCAATTTATTAAAATGTTAGGTTATAGACACTGACTCTAAAGGAGACTGATGTGGGGACAAGGAGGCTAAGAAAGGCCAGCAAGACACTGCAGACATGGAGATAGAGGGGTGCAGTCCTTGGGGTATCCTGGAGAGGAGGTGGGGATGTGGGCCCTGCCCCCACGCATTCAGGATCTAGCCTTGCAGAGGGGCACCCCATCATGAAACAGTGTTAGTTCAAAATCACTTCTACTAACTGGCAGGGGCTCTTCGCAACACTAACAACAGAATGACCCTAGCATGCAGCCTGGCCACGTCTGGCAAATACACAAAAGAACTAAACGCGAGTCTCCAGCAGGCAGGTGGACCCCCGGGTCACAGCAGCCTTCTTCACGGCAGCCAAAAGATAGAAGCCACCTGAGTGGCCTCAGCAGATGAATGGATAAGCAGGATGTAGTGTACACGCAATGGAATGTTAAGTAGCCTTAAAAAGGAAGGAAACCCTGGGCACCATCCTGAAGATTATGAGTCAAATCTGCTGAGGGAGACACCTGATTTAATTTATTGGTATCTTCCTGGCACCTTGGCATTTTCTTTAAATGTAAATTTATTTTACATTAAGTAAATAATTTATCTAAATGTTAAGTAAATACTAAGTAAAATATTAAGTAACTATTAAATAAAAAATAAAAATAAATATACTATGTAAATATTAAATAAAATAAATTCAATAAAAATATTATATAAATATTAAAAAATAGAAAATATGTTAAATTTTTATTTATTTAATGTAAGTGGTGGATCTGTGGTTCTGTCAGGGCTACCCCAGGACCACAGATTCCTCTTGATCTTTACAAGGGAATGTGCTCAATGACCCTGAGCTGTATACTAAAAAATGGAAATATGGTGAATTGTACATTATGTGCATGTAAGGACAATTTGAAAAGCAACACATTTACTTTTTCATTCATCAGAAGATGTTTTTCATGAGGCCCAGCATAGTGCTAGGGGCAGGGCAGCAGACTAGCAGAGCTGGCCTCTTGCTTTTGCAGGATGAAGCAGAAAGTTCCCCACGCAATGACTCTTCTCCAGGCAAGAAGAACCTCGGGGAAAGCGCATCTTGAGAATCTGGACAGGTTTGATTTAAGATCAGAGATGGAAGGATCTGAGGCTCAAGGAAGACATCGGGCACTGTGAGACAAGAGCTTCCTCCTGCTCTGCGTCACGGGAACGGCGTCTGAGGCCTGCTCAGGCTCACGTGCCAGTGGGACGTGGCATGTGCCACGTAGCTGGTGGCTCTCCTGTCTCCCCATAGCTTTTCCTGTGTTGCACTCGTCACATTTCTAAGTGAGGAGTAGGCCTCCTCCCGGAGACCGTCCAGTGAGTCGAGGACCCAGCAGCAGCAGCAGCAAGAGAGCAGAAAGGATGAGCCACGGCCCCAGGCCCGCAGAGCCCATCTCAGGGCAGCCTCGGGCCCAGAAACCGCGGTCCAGCTTCTCCGCAGAAGGCCCCTCAGGGCGAAGCCAGCATTCCAGCCCAAGCCCTTGGCATGGATTTGTGATCTTAATAAAACTGAGAAGGGCCTTTTATTCCCCAAAGAGGGCAGAGATTTTTATGGTGTGCAGGAAAAAAATGCACATGAATCTTTACAATCTCCTGAAATAGAAAACTGAGAACCAGTCCAAGGCTGTGCCGGACAGAAGCTTGCCTCAGGCCCCAGCCCTCCCGGGGCTCTGAGAGGCCTTCCTTCCTTCCCCGGGGCCTGACGAGTGTGGACATTCAGACAGAGGAGGTAGGACACATCCAATGAAAAGTCATCAGGAGTGGGCTGGGCTTGTGGCTCAGTGATGGAGCGCTTGCCAAGCACATGTGAAGGCACTGGGTTCGAGTCTCAGCACTACATACAAGTAAATGAATAAAATAAAGGTTCATCAACATCTAAAAAAAATTTCTTTTAAACAGTTACCAGAAAGTGACTTGCTCTGTGTGGTGGCGAGTTTTGTGTCAGCTTGGCGGCCTGCCTAGCTGTTCTGCCAAACACCACCTAGACATGCTCTGAAGGTAATCTTTAGATGTGATTAGTGTTTAGATTGGCTGACTTTGAGTAGAGCCCATGCCTCCCCTGAACAAGCTGGCCTCCTCCGCTCAGTTGAAGGTCTTTTTTTTTTTTTTTTTTTTTTTTTTTGTGGTACCAGGGATTGAACTCAGGGGCACTGGACCACTGGGTCACATCCCCAGCCCTTTTTTTTGTATTTTTGTTAGAGACAGGGTCTCACTGAGTTGCTAAGTGCCTCGCCATTGCTGAGGCTGGCTTTGAACTCGCGATCCTCCTGCCTCGGCCTCCCAAAGTGCTGGGATTACAGGCGTGCGCCACCGCGCTTGGCCAGTTGAAGGTCTTAAGAGCAAAGACCGAGCTCCCAGGTAGAGGAGGAATTTTGCCCACTGACAGCCCTTGCACTAGAGAGGGCCACATCAAGTCTGCAGGAACTTCCACAGTGCAGGCTTTCCTGCAGACAGCAGACCACCCTGCAGATGGCAGACCCCCCATCCCACGATCATGGGAGCCCATGCCTCAAAATATCCCCTCCTCTCTCTGCATGCGTTGTACCTACATTATACATACAGTCGTCCCTTAGCATCCGTGGGTACAGTTCCTAGACCCCCCTGGATACCAAAGTCTGCAGTCCATTACATAAATTAGAGCAGTGTTTGTACATAACCTACACATCTGTGCACTCTAAATCATCTCTGGATGACTTATAATACCTAATGCAGTGCAAATAGCTGTCTACAGAAGATAGCTGTGCTGCTTAGAGAATAATAACAAGAACATAAATTCCAACAATGTTCAGGACAGATGCAATTTTGTTTTCAAATATTTTCAAAATACGATTGGTTAGTTCTGCAGATGCAGAGGGCCAGCCTCACATGTGTGGGAACATTCTATATGCATGTCTGTTGTGTGACATTGTGTAGTGTGACACATCTCCTATTGGTTCTGGTTTCTTGGAAATTTGGAGATTAATCAATGGTACTCGTGAAAATTATGGGTCCCACTTGAAGACGAAAGTGCTTGATTTTGTTTATTGGTACTTTATTTTTACTTTGGCATTTTCTTTACAAAACATGCTTCATATAAGTGAATCTGTGGCTTCATCCGAGCTGCTCTGGGACTCCAGGGTTTTCCTTGACCCTCCGGAGCCCTTGTGGGCTGCCCGCCTGGCTCTGCAGCCCCCGGGGGTCCTGCTCTCCCTCCCTTCCTCTCTCTGTCTCCTTCCCAGGGTCTCCTCCCCACTGTTTAGTCTAGTCCTTTTCGCCTGGTTCTCTGCCCCTGTGGGAGAAAGCCTCCCAGCCCACGCCCGCTCTGTGGAGGTGCTGTGGCCAGGTGGGCTCTGCAGTTGTGGCGAGTGAGGTCAGAGGCTCAGCGCTCTCCTGGAGAATCATGACCCTTGCGATGTGACAGGGGAACAAGGGCCTCGGCTTGCTCACAGTGTCTCCCCACACTCTGCCCCCAGGCCTCTCTGTTTGGGGGGCTGTGATTGGTGGTGGGAGATCTGGACGTCAACTGTTGGTGAGTGACAGCCATGGTGGAGCCAGGCTCCCGCCGGCAGGGCAGGCTCAGCACCCTCCTGGACCACAGCGGCCCCGCTGCAGGGAGGGGAGTCATGGACATGGCACACCCCAGTGCTCCTCGCATGACCAGGGCCGAGCCTGGCCCCCACCTCCCTGGCACCACCCCCTCCTCCACACCTCCCAGGAAAGGCTTTCCCACCCGCATCTCCCACGTGTCTGAATTATGTAAAGGAAAAATGGTGCAATTCAGGAAAGACCAACAAATTCTATTCCAAATGAGCAGGCCCTCTGCAGCCCGAGGCCAAAACCTCGCCAAGAATCACCTGCTGTAGGGTCAGGGCCGGGTGGCTTCTAGGTGGTCTTCAGGCTACTGCTAGATGGCGGGGACCTCTTGAATGTCACCAGAAATCCCTGCCCATCCCTTTAAAATGTTACTTGAAGCACGTGGCTGTTCACTGCATACAAATTTCTGTGAACAAACGTTGTGTTGTCATTTGTTTGTTTTTGGTACCAGGGATTGAACCCAGGGGCACTTAACCACTGGGCCACATGGAGCTCTGTAATTTGTTATTACTGCTGTCATGGAAGCCATCAAGAAGTGGCCTTAGGGGCTGGGGTTGTGGCTCAGCCGCAGAGCGCTCGCCTTGCACGTGCGCGGCCCAGGTTCGATCCTCAGCACCACATAAACATAAATGCATTGCTTTGTGTACAACTAAAGTAAATAAATAAATATTTTTTAAAAAAGTGGCCTTAGCAGAACCCTAAACCATACAGGATGATCTGTCGTTGAAACAGAAGTTGGTGGTGATGAAGGGCCGAGAAGAGGCCAGAGGAGCCGTGTCCTCCGCTCGGTTACTTTGGGAGGGGCAGGACTCTGAACAACCAGGGCAGCGCTGGGTCCTGGAAGCAGACTGTGACAAGGGCTGTGCAGGAAAGAGACCCGACAAAGGAAGCGGGAGGTGAAGCCCACCTGGGGTAGTAGAGAGCAGAAAAGACAACTGGGTGCACGTGCGAGAAGGTTTGGGGTTTGTAGAGGGGAAGAGTGAAGAGAAAAGAAGATGCAGAATTGTGAAAAGGATTGTGTGGTGGGTGAAATCTGTGATCTGTGTCTTTTTCTTTTCTTTTTGATCTCTTTTTCCTCTAGATCAGTGCTTGACACATCCTAAATGGTTTAAATGGATGTGTAAAATCTACAATGTGGTTACTCGGTGCTTATACCAGGTCAATTGGCCTTGATAGAAGTTTGTTTATTTTATTTTATTTTATATTTTGGTACCGGGGATTGAACTCAGGAGCACTCAACCACTGGGCCTCATCCCCAGCCCTTCCTTGTATTTTATTAGAGACAGGGTCTCACTGAGTTGCTAAGTGCCTCGCCATTGCTGAGGCTGGCTTTGAACTAGTGATCCTCCTGCCTCAGCCTCCCAAGCACTGGGATTACAGGCATGCGCCACCACGCCCAGCTTGATAGAAGTTTTAATTGATTTCAGTTGGAAACAGCATGTATCTTTGAAACAGGCAATACAGAGGTGGGAATTATATCAATAAGAATTTTATTTTTTTAAATTATGGTATGACTTTTTTTTTTTTTTTTTGAAAAAGCAGATAAGCGTTACTGAATCTGCTACAGTAGTATCTCTTCTCCTTATCACACAGTGCAGGAGTGAGTCACAGAGTCTCAGAACTTTTCCTTTCCCACATTCCCTTGGCAAAAAAGCCGTGCTGAGTAATGGCTGGCCGTGTCATTGCCCTACCTATTAAATTATTTTACTTTATTGGCAATACTATGCTATTGCAAATGCTATTTGCGGTGCTATACTTCCCCCTGGTGGACATAAACTGGTAATGGCAGTTGTAATCTTCCTTTTCCTGCAGGCCTGGCAGTAGACCCTGAGAAGACCAGGAAGGAGAACCTGGTCTGCTACTTCCAGGCCTTCCCCCCAGACTTCCCATCTCCTCTCCACTGGCCTGTGTCTGAAATGTGTTTTCATTCTTTCATGGCCTTGCAATTTAAATTTTTGTGGTGGTATTTAAATGAAAAGGTACCTTACCTCTTACGAGTTCACCAATTAATAATGCTCTCCGCTGGGCACGGTGGCACACACCTGTGATCCCCCTACTCTGGAGGCCGAGGCAGGAGGACGGCAAGTTCCAGGCCAACCTGGACAATTTAGCAACACCCTGTCTCAAAAAATGAAAAAATAAAAAGGGCTGGAGATGTAGCTCAGAGGTAGAGGGCCTGGGTTCAATCCCTAGTACTTAAAACAAACAAAAATGCTTTTATCTTTGAGAGCCAGTTTTAAACATAACCAATGAATGGAGCTGATTGCCATAAATTAACTAGTGCCTTTGCTTGATGTAATTCTAGCTAAAGCTAACATTTTCTATTTTAGTCATATTATGGTTCAATATTTTCATTTAAAAAAGCCATAAAAAAAAAAAAAAAGAAACTAGTAGGATAGTCAATGTTTTTTAACTTTTTTACTCCTAGTGAACAAGTCATTTTGCTTGATTGATTGGCAACTGCCCCTACTTTTCAATCAATTAATACACTTAAATCAAAGTCACATCATTAAACTAACTGTCATCTGAGGGAAGACTCCGGTTTATTACGTCTCCAGTTTTTCCACCTAAAAAAACCCAATCAATCAATAAAACCAATCAACCAACCAAAATGACTACCTGTCTTCAAAATGAGAGAGCCCAGGGACAGACTCAGGGGTGCGCTGTGCGCGGGACGCCTCGGCAGGCAGCCAGCCAGGGCCTCTCAGAGCAAACGAGCACCAAGGGAATATCCAGGTTACCAGAAAAAAAGAAGAAGAATAATAAGAAGAAATGACATGAAGGAAACCTGACAAATGAGAAGGGCATTTACTAAAAGATAAACGCTCTTAGTATTAAAACACAAAATCAAATGAACTTCCGCTTAAAGAACAATTTGTAATAAACATTAAAAATTTATCAAATATGAAAAATACACAGGCTCTGGGAACAGTTGGGAACCTCCCAGGGGTTCCGGGGAGACAGGAAGGGCTTGTGTGGGGAGGAGGCGCCTCCCGGCTGCCGCACCAAGGGCTTGGTGTCTCGGCCACTGCTGCCGCTCTTCCTGGTTTCTTGCTAGGCTACTGAGCCACTGATGAAATAAAGAAATGTCATGACAACAATGGCCGATTAAAATATTAGAGACAAATTGGACCTTTAAAGACAGTGCTATCCGCAGCTTTCAGATATACATAAAGCAAAAACTGAAATACAAGGAGAAATTAGCAGAAGCATGTTGGCGACAGAAATGTAAATACACAGTCGTGGTCCGCTGTCAAGGCTGCCCGGGGCACGCACCAGGGCACCCAGCAGACCTGGACGGTGTGCCTGCGGCCTGCGCATCACCGGGCCGTGCAGAAGGGCCCTGCCCCTGTGGTCCGTGGTCGCTCCTCATGTTCCACCTCCCTGCCCAGGTGGATGTTGTTCTATTTTGTCACAGAGATGAGAGCCAAATGGCATCTGTCTGTGATTTTATCTTAAGTTCTCTAATTAAGGCTGGAGATATGGCTCAGTGATAGGGCGTGCTCTCAGCATATGTGAAACCCAGGGTTCTTTCCTCAGCACCCAAACAATAACGATGGTGATGATGGTGATGATGATGGTGGTGATAGTGATGGTGATGGTGATGGTGGTGATGATGATGGTGATGAAGGTGATGATGGTGTTGGTGGTGATGGTGGTGGTGATGATGATGATGGTGATGGTGGTGATGGTGGTAGTGGTGATGATGGTGATGATGGTGATGATGGTGGTGATAGTGATGGTGATGGTGGTGGTGATGATGATGATGATAGTGATGAAGTGATGATGGTGGTGTTGGTAGTGGTGATGATGGTGATGGTGGTGAGGTGGTGGTGATGATGGTGATGATGGTGTGTGACGATGGTGGTGATGGTGATGGATGGTGGTGATAGTGATGGTGATGGTGGTGGTGATGATGATGATGGTGATGGTGGTGATGGTGGTAGTGGTGATGATGGTTATGATGGTGATGATGGTGATGATGATGGTGGTGATAGTGATGGTGATGGTGGTGATGATGATGATGATGGTGATGAAGGTGATGATGGTGGTAGTGGTGATGGTGGTGATGGTAGTGGTGATGGTGGTGATGGTGGTGGTGATAGTAAGTAAAAGCAGTGTGGGGCTGGGGAATGCTGGGCCAGCTGTGCCTGCTCACTAGGCCTTATTGCAGTAAGCCTCCTGCCCTCCCACAGAGACTGGGGCAGAGGCCTTGCTGTGGCTTGACGTGTCCTCCAAATTTCACATGTTGGAAACTTAGTCCCCAGAGTCGTATGTCTGAGGTCTGTGGAGGTGAGGGCTTTGGAAGTGAGTGTCACGAGCTCTGTCCTCGTGGATGGATTGATACATGCATGGGTTTGTGGATCTGTGAGTTGGGAGGCAGCAGCTGTGTAATGAGACAAGCTCTCTCTGGCATGTCCCCTCTGTCTCACCACATGGTGCCTCTGTGGGGTCACAGTCCCATGCTTGTGGGCTTCCCAGCCCTCAGAACTGCAAGCTGGATAGATTTCTGTTCTTCATAAAGCAGCCAGTCTCAGGCATTCTGTTACAGCCACAGAAAACACACAGTGCCCTGTACCTCTTGATAGTTACATTTCACAGGGATGATCCCAGGTCCTTGAGAAAGACAGCCCTGGGTGGAAGAAGATGACATAGAGGGTTTATAAAGGTAAGTCCCCAAAGCAAGTACTTCAAGAAGAGGGAGGGAAAGCTGGCCTTCAGGGTCCAACTGGGGCAGTGCATTCCTTCAGCCAGGCTGAGGCTTCCCAGGCAGGGACTGAAGGGCTGGACTGGCATCCTGGGGCATAGCCTTGAGTTGACGGAACCTGGTGCTTGTTCAAGTCCCCCAGTGAGGAGACGGGCAAAGCCCCCGTGATGGCAGGCTGTGCATCGTACAGGCAAGGCCGAGGCCTCGTGGAGAGGAGGGCGCGAGGACCTGACCAGATGTGTCCAGGTTGTCTCAGTCTGTGGGGCCACGTGGCTGCAGCTCACGCAGCGAGGGACTCTTAGGCCACTTGGTTTTGTACTTCTGTCATGTGTGAGGACCACCAGTGTTTCTCTGAACCACGGTGCGCGCCCTCGCGCTATCTAGATTTATTTTATTTATTCATTTTTGAGGTCCTGGGGATTGAACCCGGGGTGCTCTACCACTGGGCCACATCCCCAGCCCTGTTTACTTTTATTTTGAGACAGGGCTTCACTAAGTTGTGGAGGCTGGCCTTGTACTATCCATCCTTCTGCCTTAGCCTCCAGAGTCGCTGGGCTAACAAGTGTGCTCCACCACACCCGCTGGTCTGTATCAAAGTTAGTGTGTCTAAAATTTTTCTGTTAAGTAAGATGTTTGCTACAGGTTGTGGAATGTATATTTCCCAGTTTATCTAATTTTTATTTCTCATGCTATCAACTTTTCACGTTGTTAATCTCTATTTGGATTCCCTGGTTGCTGGTTTCTGGCATTATCTTGCTATTCATCTCCGTTTAATTTATGCTTATCTGTTTCTCTTTCTCCAATGTTCTAGTCCCAGAGTATTTAACGCATGGGTTTTCATCTTTCCTGTTTCTTAGTGAATATGATTCTACATTTTTCCATAAATACTGATTTCTGTTTTTCAACATGCCGATCCAGGTTTCATTATGATCCAGCACTAGTTATTTCATTAAGTCACCGATGTTTACCTTTTAAGTGCAATCTTTTTTTTAATAACTTTATTTGCTTTACTTTTTTTATGTGGTGCTGAGGATTGAACCCAGTGTCTCACACATGCTAGGCAAGCGCTCTACCACTGAGCCACAGCCACAGCCCTTAAATCTTTACCTAGAAATATATTGTTTAGTTTGTTGACATGGGAATTTTTAAGGTTTTTTCTTAGTTCAAAATCAATTCCATTGTGAAAATTGTTTTTTTTTCCCCCTAAAACGAGGCTGATGTTTTTATGGTATTTTATAGGTGCTTGAAAATAATGAGTTTTGCTAGTGTTGAGGACAGATTTCAAGCTTAGTAATTCTGTTGTTCAGCTCTTCTAATTACATTTGACTAATGCATTTTATTTTTTTTTCCCAAATCTGTTTTGGTTTGCTGCACTTGTTCTTGTAATCAAGCAATTTACATATAAAGTACACAAGTGAAATATTAGTATTGAAATAGCTCTCCTATGAAGCCAAAGATGATTCCTTCAGGAAGACAAACAGAAATGATTTGCTTTAAAATGTATGTGGAATTCAGTGATGAGGTGTTAGCAAAATAATTGCAAAAGCCAGAAACGTGTGAAACGTGGACCGATTCTACACTTGGATTTGTAGGGGTGTCTGCAAGGACCTGCTTGGTTTTGCAGAAAACGAAATGATACATCACAAAAACTGCACCCTGGGCATGTTTTACAGTCCACAGTGACTCAGAGTTCCAGTCAACAGCAAGGCCTTGCATTGAAAACTCGTCTATTTTGATTTATTGTAGGCTTTAAATTAAAATAAAATATTTAAAGTATGTATTTATATATTTTTTTATTTCCTACCTCTAGTTTTTTTTAATTAGTCAACCAGCTAATCATTTTAACTGCTTGGACAAGAGGACATCTACCACGCGCCTGTGACTGTTAGTCGTCTACCAGAAAGACAGGTGGTAAATATTCGGAATGTCAGCAGCGCTGCAGCCCAGGGGAGGGATTACAGATAATTACAAAATCTTCATGCAGCTTTTCTCAGTCTGACAAATTTTATGGAAAATGTGTGTTATTCTTGTAATCAGAGAGGAATTTTTTTAAATAGAAGAAAATAAGAAATACTTATGGCGTTAGAGTAGTTAAGGAAGAGCCGGCAGAGGGCTACAGCTGGGATGCCTGGCAGGACTTCCCAGGTTTTAAGGCACAATTACCCCACCTTCACCCAGGCCTTAAGTGTGGGTCCATTTGGATCATCCTCTCTCTTTAAAAGATGCAAAAGCAGAATAGAGCACTTGAGGGGCCTCTCCAAGGTCACTATTGAGGTTACCCATTACTCCATAGGAAGCCACCTCCAAACCCAGCAGCTTAAAGAAGCAACATTATCACTATTATTATTGTTATTATTGCTCGTGGCCCTGTGATTGGTGGGGCTCAGCTGGGCGGATTTTTTTTTTTTTTTTTGAAGTGATATCCCCTGCAGACATGGTTTACAATCTTTGTCACAACATCAAGCCTGGGTGAGTTCCAGGGAAGTGCTTGTGTCATCCCAGGCCAGCTCTCCTCCCCTGCATGCTCCAGTGCAGCAGAGTCAAACAGCACCTTCCTCTGCACCTGTCCAGTGATGCCCTTCTTCCCCGTGCTACTGGGAAAGGAAAAAGAAAAAACTGAGAAAGCAATAAAACCCTCGCAAGCCAGCTGGTGCCCATGCTCCCAGGACACTGCCAGTGAGTCCTCTGCTGGGATTGGCCCTTTCCCACTATGTCAGAAGACGGGCAACAGGACAGGAGGGTCACCTGCCCTGGAGTGAAAGGAGAAGCCCAACAGTGGGGGATACAGGTGGATTCTGGCGCATTTTCAGATTAGGTTAAGAATGTCTCGGTGTGCATAGGTCATAGACAAAGGAGTTTTTTTGAGGGAAGTCACACCTGGAGGCAGAAGGGACGGACTGACCACTCTGGAGAGGAGCTCCCCATGCTGAGGGGCAGGAGCTAGGGTGCCTAGGGGTGTTGGTTTGGGGGATGGAGGAGACAATCTTCCCAGCTGCAGGAGCCCTGTTTGGGGAGATGGATGAGATTACGGTTGGCTGCGGGCCATGGAGAAGTTTGGGAATTGCCGCCTTCCGTGGTATCACGGGACTTGGCCTGAGATCTCGCAGAACTTGGCCCAAGATCTCATGAGACTTGAGCGGAGATCAGAGCGGGTTGGGACCATTTTGGTTGTTGGAGGAGCGTGGACGGCGTGTCGGGGTGTTGTTGGAGCTGGAGAGAGAAGCTGACAGAATAAAGAGCCTGTTTGTTTCCAGTCTGCCTCTGAACTTATTCCCGTGGCTTTGCTGCTCCAAGCGGCCATCGCTTCAGGCGGCAACAGGTGGCGGCCCGTTCGGGGACTTCGGAGTGGACAGGTAAGAGCTGAAAGGTCTCTAAAGATGGATTCAAATATAACTAAATCCCAAGGGATAGAGGCTATGGAAAGAATCCTTGATATATTTGACTCCGTTGTCAGTGAGGAGGATTTAGAAAAAAGTGAAAGTAATCAAGAAAGCGTAGCTTCCACTGGGTCAACTAAGACCAGTAAAGAGAGTATTAGAAGAGTCCCCAAAATGACAAAAATCCAAGTTGTTAGAGCTATTTGGGAGTTATTTGAGACAGCTGAAGAATACTTGCTCTTCATGGAACCTGGGACTCAGGATATTTTTGTCAGTGAAATGAGCAGTAGTGAGGAATCTAGTAAAAGTGATCCTGAGAAAATGAGGAAAAAGAGACTAAAAAAGACCAAGAAAGAGGACCGTCAAGTAGAGGAACAACTTGTGTCCTCTACTCCCCCATGGGTGGAATCCATTACAGAAAATATGAAGGGTATTACTAGGCATTTGCATACCATAGAAACAGAAAAAAAAAGTCTTTCTGAGTGCTTATGCGCTCTCGAGGGTAAGGGTAACTCACAGATACATTGGGAACTGCCAGTATTTGAAAAGAAAAATGGACAGAGGGTCCACCAGTCAGTAGATTTCAAAACAATAAAAAATCTCAAAGAGGCAGTAATGGCATATGGACCCCAAGCTCCTTTCATGTTGAGTATGCTGGAGTCCCTTAAAACCTTTAGCTTAACCCCTTCAGACTGGAAAAGTCTATGTAAAGCAGCATTAAGCGGGGGGCAATACTTGGTTTGGCTATCACAATTTCAAGACCTTTGTATAGAAACAGATAAAAGAAAAGCAGCTGAAGGGTTTGGAGACCATAATATAGAAATGCTCACAGGAGAAGGGCAATTCACAGACTTACAGGCTCAAAAACATTATGACCCAGGTGTATATGCTTAGATAAATGCAGCTGCCTTAAAGGCATGGAAAACTTTACAAGGACCTAGGGATCTACAAGGTAGTTTGTCAAAAGTGATTCAAGGACCTAATGAGCCATATGCTGACTTTGCTGATCGACTTTTGAGAACTGCAGGTAGAGTGTTTGCAGATGTTGATCAAGCTATGCCATTAGTTGTTCAATTAGCATACAAAAATGCTAATAAATACTGCCAGGAAGCCATCAGGCCATGGAGAAATAAAAAGGATCTTTCAGTATATATACAACTATGTAAAGATGTAAATGATACCTTTGACACAGGAAATGTGATTGCAGCTGCAATGAGAGGCGCTTCCCCTCAAAATTTCACAAGGGCTCAACCTAGACATCATAATCAATCAGTGTAAGCTGCCTGGTACCGTAAACCGGGATAAAAACTCTCGGGGGCAGAGTGAAGCTTTTACTACTTTTACTTCTACTTTCTTAGAGCTTAGAGAGGGAAAGAAAGATTTTTAGAGAGAAAGATTAAAGCAAGCTTTTCTTAGCTTAGAGTCTTAGAGAGAAAGAAAGATAGAGCTTAGCTTAGAGCGAGCTTTCTTCTTAGCTTAGAGTCTTAGAGAGAAAGAAAGATAGAGCTTAGCTTAGAGCGAGCTTTTCTTGTCTTCTTAGCTTAGAGTCTTAGAGAGAAAGAAAGATAGAGCTTAGCTTAGAGTCTTAGAGAGAAAGAAAGAGTAGAGCTTAGCTTAGAGTAAGATTAGAGCTTCTTTCTTCTCTCTTCTTTCTTCCTTCTTCTTTCTTCTGTCTTCTGTCTTCCTCAGGAGCCTCGGCCTAACTCTGACCAGTCATTACTTCTTCTATCTGGTTTCTCTTCTGTAACCACTCTGCCTACGTTCTGGCCGCTCTGATTCTTCTGACCGACCGAGTGACTGCCCGACTGACCGAATGAATTCGTTCTCCTAACTCGGACCGCTTTCACCCGGTTATATACCTTCAGCTTTGCGGGTGCCTACAGGTGCATCACATACATATCAGGTGGAACTTATGGCTTCCAGCTAGCTGCAACAGCCCTTCCTAATTAGGGCTCCTTCAAATCAGGATATTCCAGGCAGAATTATCATAATCAATCAGGCTATTCTAGGCAAAATCCCAAAAGAGAAATAAGACCAAGCTCATATCGTGCCCCAAGCTGCTGCCCCAGGTGTAAAAAGGGAAATCATTGGGCCAATAAATGCCATTCAAAATTTGACATCCATGGAAATCCTTTGTTCAGGAATTCAAAAAACGGGGCACGGGGCCCAATGCCCTGGGGCCCACAAATGTACGAGGCATTGGAGGAGGAGTATCCTCAAGCATCCACTCAGATGCTTCCCCGACACAATCCCTACTACCCATCCACTCCCTCGCCAGAGGAACAGGAGGGAATGTAGGATTAGACCTCTATTCCACCGCCTGAATAGTGTTAACACACCTGAAATGGGGGTTCAACTGATTCCCACAGGAGTCAGGGGACCTCTTCCCTCAGGGACTGTAGGACTTATTCTCGGGTGAAGTCCTAAAAGCTTATTAGGTTTGCAAGTGAACCCAGGTGTAATAAACTCAGACTACAAAGGGGAAATAAAAATAATGCTTAGCTCACCCCAAAGTATAAGTTCTATTAATCAGGGAGATAGAATTGCTCAGTTGCTTCTCCTTCCCAATTTACATAATTCATTTAAAATGAGTATGCCTCAAAAAGGGAACAATAGAGGATTTTGTTCCATTGACTCAGAACCTATGGCTTGCTGGGTATGGGATTGTGCAAGGAGGCCTATATGTAAAATAAAAATCCAAGGAATAGAGATGGAAGTACTGATAGATACTGGAGCTGACTCTTCCATCATTAATCTATGGCAATGGCCCAAGCACTGGCCTCTGCAAAAAGAGGCTTGGGATATAATAACCTCCCAGAGAAAAGTGCGGTAATTTTAAAATGGGAGGATGATGAAGGGCATAAAGGAACATTTCAGCCTATGTTTTACCTAACCTACCGGTTACTTTATGTTGCTTCCTGACTTGGAGCAACAACCCGTGGGAGAAAAACTCGGAGGCAGAATGAAGATGAAAGAAGGTTTTTTTTTATTCTTCGGCTTTAACTGTCTCTCAAAACTCTAACACTAGCTCTTTTAACAATCTCTCTGACACTTTACTTCTTCTGACTACTGACTCTTTACTTCTTTACTTTACTTTTACTTTTACTTTCTTAGAGAGAGCTTAGAGAGAGAGAGAAAGAGAGAGAGATTCTTCTTTCTTCTTTCTTCTTCAGCTTAGAGAGAGAAACAGAGAGAGAAAGAGAGCTTCTTCTTTCTTCTTTCTTCTTTGGCAGCCTCGGCCTGACTCCAACCAGCCTTCTCTTCTGACCGAACTCTTAACCGCTCTGACTTTTATTTCTTCTTCTGACTACGTTCTGGCCACTCTGACTCTTTTCTTCTTCTCACCTGAACTCTTTTTTTTTTTTTTTTCCGACCGACTGAATGACTGAACAACTGACTAAAATGAATTCGTTCTGACCGCTTTCACCCGGTTATATACCTTTAGCTTTGCGGGTGCGTCACGTGCATTTACAGGTGCGTCACATGCATACTTATTATCAGGTGGAACTTATGGCTTCCAGCTAACTGCAATAGCCATCTCCCTAATTGGGGCTCCTTCAACTTTATGGGGAAGAGATATTTTGCAACAAATGGGAGTACACCTTGCAACCAAGCCTGCAGGTGTTAAATGTGAAAATCTACAGGGTAATCTTAACCCTAAAAGAAATCATTATCAAAAAGTACAGAGCAATCTTAACCCTAAAAGTAATCATTATCATAAAGGAAAAAGATATATTTTTTTCGGGGCCACTGAGAAAATAATTTTGAAAATACCATGGCTTTCTGATAAGCCAGTGTGGGTCCCTCAGTGGCCCCTATCTAAAGAGAAATTACAAGTGGCCCACTTACTAGTTCAGGAACAACTAGAAGCAGGACATATAGAACCTTCCACCTCTCCCTGGAATTCCCCCATATTTGTGATCAAGAAAAAATCAGGAAAATGGCGATTGTTACATGATCTTAGAGAAATTAATAAAACCATGCAAATCATGGGCTCTACTCAACCTGGACTTCCTAATCCTGTAGCTATTCCAAAAAATTTCCATCTTATTACTCTTGATATAAAGGATTGCTTCTTTTCCATTCCCCTACATCCTCTGGATGCCCCCAGGTTTGCTTTTCAGTTCCTTCTATCAATAATAATGGCCCTGATAAAAGATATCAATGGAACGTGCTACCGCAGGGAATGGCTAATAGCCCTACCATATGCCAAATATATGTGGACAAAGCAATCCAACCCATTAAAAATAAATATCCAAACCTCATGTGTTCACATTACATGGATGATGTAATGGCCCACCCTAATCAAAAAATCTTATTTAATATATTCAGTGACATGGCAAAAAATTTTAAAAAATATATGGATTATATATAGCAGAAGAAACAGGCACAGTCGCACGGGACAATCTCATGTGGCTGACATATCAACCTAAGACAGGAGTCAAGGGCACAGCCTTGATTATCCGATGACGGGTAAGAATGTTGGTTGCACATGGACGTCCTAGAGCATCCCCTCTTTTAAAACAAAAGGGGGGAAATGCAGGAGCCCTGTTTGGGGAGATGGATGAGATTGTGGTTGGCTACGGGTCATGGAAAAGTTTGGGCATTGCCGCCTTCCGTGGTCTCACGGGACTGTGCCTTACTGGGCTGAGATATACTAGCCAAATTTCAGGCCTCAATTGTGCTCTCAGACCTGCCTCGCACAGTTATGCTCCCCGACTCATCTCACTCCATCTCCTCTTCCATCTTTCTCCTCACTGTATTAGGAGTTGATAACCCCGAAAAGACCTCTCCGTGCTCTAACAGTGCAAAACCTCCCATTATCCTGCCCCCTCCAATCTGGTAGACCCCAAAGTTTGGGACACCCAGACTCCCTCCCTTGCTCGCTGCAACCCTGTACAAATACACCTTAAAGATCCCCAGCATTTCCCCAACAGAGCCCAGTACCCACTCCTGGCCACTAGCCTCAGAGGTCTCCAACCTATTATCTTAGACCTTCTGTGGAAACGTTTTCTCCAACCCACCCATTCCCCTTATAATACACGCATATTGGTGGTTAAAAAGTCCAATGGGTCGTACCAGCTAGTCCAAGACCTTCGTCTCATCAATGAGACTGTTAGGCCTATACACCCTCTGGTCCCAAATCCTTATACTATTCTCTCCCTCATTCCTTCCTTATCTACCCATTTCTTGGTCATTGATCTTAAGGATGCCTTCTTCACTGTCCCTTTAGCTCAGGAATCACAGGACATCTTTGCCTTTACCTGGACTGATCCTGATACTCAATGGTCCCAACAATTGACCTGGAAAGTCCTCACTCAGGGTTTTCGTGATAGCCCTCATATCTTTGGACAGACACTGGCTGCCAACCTCAAGGATCTTGAGTTCTCTGACTCCACTCTTCTGCAATGTGTAGATGACCTTCTCCTCTGCAGCCCTTCCTTTTTCACAGTTTGTGTAGACTCTTACTCCCTTTTGAATTTTCTTATTTCTCATGGGTATTGTGTTTTCCCAATCTAAGGTACAACTTGCTCAGACCCAGGTAGTTTATTTAGTAATTCAGATCTCCCATCAATCAAAGGCCATTACCCTAGACCGAAAGGCCCTCATCAAGGCTCTCCCATGTCTCAAGACAAAGGAAGAGATTCTTTCCTTCCTGAGGCTAGCGGGATATTTCCATGCCTGGATTCCCAATTTCTCTCTTTATGCAAAACCCCTATATGAGGCAGCTAAGGGGGTTGAGGAAAAGCTGCTCCCGAAAACATTTGGACTGAGTTTCGGTATCTGCAGCAGGCACTATTACAGACCCCAGCTGTTCATCTCCCGGACCTTCTTCAGCCATTCACCCTTTATGTCCATGAGATGATGGGTCTGGCTCTAGGTGTTTTAGGCCAATATAAGGCCTCCACTTTTGCTCCTGTTGCCTTCCTTTCTAAACAACTTGATCCCACTGTTCGCAGATGGGCCCCCATCTTCGGGTTCTGGCTGCTGTTTACCCACTGCTACAAGAATCAAAAACGTTGACCTGAGCTGTGACCAGAGTAAGAGGTAGGCATCCGTCCGCCCGCGGGAAGGAGAGATTCAGCCGCCAGTTTGCCTGGCCTGCAGGGCCCAGAGTGGCAGGTTTCTGCTGCTGCACGCAGGGCCAGACCTGCGGAAGGACCTCCTCCACTCCCCGCAACCCTCCCAGCTGTGACCAGAGCAAGAGGTAGGTATCTGCCCGCCTGCAGGAAGGAGAGATCCAGCCGCCAGTTTGCCTGGCCTGCAGGGCCCAGAGTGGCAGCTCCCTGTTGCTGAATGCAGGGCCCATCCTGAGGATAAGCCTACTCCACTCTTCCACTGTGCCATTCTGCAAAGGGCCAAAGGTGCAGCCTTGACTCCACTAACAGGATTGCTGACTGGATATGATCCGGGTCAATTGGCTTAATCTGGAAGGGAAATAAGAAGGGCTTCCAAGGGTCCATTTGGCTTGAGACTTATTCCTGGTTTCAACGTTTTTGTTTGTTTGTTTTTTTGTTTGTTTTGTTGTTTCCTGGGGGGGTTGTTTGTTAGTTTCTGTTTTTTTGTTGTTGTTGTTTTGTTTTGATTGACAGTGTGTTTGTTTGCTTCTGCTCCTCTTTGCTTTTTTTCTTTTCTTCCTTCTCACTTTAGTATTTTTTCTCCTTCCCTCATCTTCCCTATTTACACCCTGCCATTGCATACTCAACAAAGGCAAAAACAAGTTATACGCAGAAATTGGGATTTTTTGAACGAGTACAATTGAAATATATAGCAAAGTGGTGTTATATATAGTGTATTCTCTATTTTCTAGACTCACTCTCTCTCATACTAATTTCTACTCCTTGGTCACTTTTTTTTTTTCTTTTTCATCCTTTTTTTTCTTTTTCTTTTTCCCATCTTTCTTTATTTCTTCTCTCAACGGCTGCATAAACTAGGTTTATATATAAATTGGTCTTTCCACCTAATCATTCACTATTTCCTCTCTCATCTGCTGATACTAAACCACTTCCATAGAACTCTCGTTTCATACTTTCTAAGAAAGAACAAGACAGTTCACTCACTTCCCTCTTACTAAACATATCACCTCTGTGTCCATTACTTGAATCTATAAAGCCCCATTAGAAGCTTACAGACTAAATTGGAAACAATATCTAGGTTAACTAAATCTGTACATTGTGATCAAACTGGGATTCTCTGAATAGAAAGTGTCTGATTTTAAAGTGTAAAGGAAATATAAGGGGATCTGATAGTACTGTACTACAGGAGCAACATAAGGTTCTAAGGTAAAAACAAAATAGTCAAGGTCCCATAGTGCAAGAAGAATAGATGTACAAGCAAGATGAAGAAACAAGGAAGGAAAGTGACACAAACAAATCAATATACCTCCTCAGTAGATTCCATGGCATGCACAGTTGTTGAAATGGCAGAGATGGAATTTAGAAATTACATTTGCCAAATGCTTGCAGAACTTAAGAATGAACTCAAAAATGAGATGAGGGAGCAAGTACAGATGGCAAAAGATCATTTTGACAAAGAACTCCATAAACAAATACAGGAAGTAAAAGATTACTTCAATAGGGAGATAGAGGCTCTAAAGAGAAATGAAACAGAAATTCCGGAAATGAAAGAAGCAATAAACCAAAATAAAAGCTGAATCAAAAGTATCACCAACAGAGTAGATCACTTGGAAGAAAGAACCTCAGACAATGAGGACAAAATATATACCCTAGAGAAAAATCTAGATTACACAGCAAAAATGGTAAGAAACCAAGAACAGAACATCCAAGAATTATGGGACAACATAAAAAGACCAAACATAAGAGTGATTGGGGTAGAAGAGGGGGCAGAGTTTCAAGCCAAAGGAATGAATAATTTATTTAATGAAATAATTACAGAAAATTTTCCAAACTTGAGGAATGAATGGGAAAACCAAGTTCAAGAGGCTTACCGAACACCAAACATACAAAATCACAACAGATCCACATCAAGACACATTATAATGAAAATGCCTAATATACTGAGCAAGGAGAGAATATTAAAAGCCACAAGAGAAAGGAAGCAGATTACATATAGGGGGAAACCAATCAGACTATGTTCAGACTTTTCTACCCAGACCGTAAAAGCAAGAAGATCCTGGAATAGCATATTTCAAGCTCTGAAAGAAAAGGGATGTCAACAAAGAATCTTATATCCAGCAAAACTGAGCTTTAGATTCGAAGATAAAATAAAAACCTTCCACAACAAGCAAAAGTTAAAAGATTTCACAGCTCGAAAGCCAGCACTTCTGAACATCCTGGGCAAAATTTTTCATGAAGAAGAAGAGAAAAATAACAATGAAAATCAACAAAGGGAGATATTAAACTAAGGGAAATACCAACCAGAAGAGAAACCAAATCAAGCTAAAGATCATAATACAAATAAAAATGGATGGGAATAAAAATCACATTTCAATAATAACCCTGAATGTTAACGGCCTAAACTCACCATTCAAAAGACACAGATTATCTGAATGGATTAAAAGAAATGACCCAACAATTTGCTGTCTCCAAGAAACACACCTCATAGAAAAAGACATAAATAGACTGAAGGTGAAAGGCTGGGAAAAGTCTTATCACTCACATGGCCTGCGGAAGCAAGCAGGGGTTTCCATTCTCATTTCAAATAAGGTAGACTTCAAGCCAAAACTAATCAAAAAGGACAAAGATGGATATTTCTTACTACTTAAGGGAACCATTCATCAACAGGATATAACAATCATAAATCTATATGCCCCAAATAATGGAGCACCTACATTCATCAAACAAACTCTTCTCAAATTCAAGAGTAAAATTGACCACAACACAGTTATTCTAGGGGATTTCAACACACCTCTCTCACCAATAGATAGATTATCCAAACCAAAGCTAAACAAAGAAACCTTAGGCCTCCTTACAACAATTAATAACTTAGACTTAATGGACATATATAGAATATTTCATCCCGCAGTAAAAGAATACACTTTTTTCTCAGCAGCACATGGCTCCTTCTCCAAAATAGACCATATATTATGTCACAAGGCAACTCTCAGCAAATATGAAAAAATAGAGATACTACCCTGCATGCTATCGGACCATAAAGGGATGAAATTGGAAATCAACGACAAAACAAGGAATAAGAAAAACTACTCCATCAACTGGAAGCTAAACAACATGCTACTGAATGAACAAGGGGTTGAAGAAGACATCAAAGAGGAGATCAAAAAATTCCTAGAGGTAAATGAGAACACAGATACATCATATATAAATCTCTGGGACACTATGAAGGCAGTAGTAAGAGGAAAATTCATTGCACTGAGTTCATTCCTTAAAAGGAAAAAAACAACAACAACAACAAATAAATGACTTAACATCATACCTCAAAGCACTAGAAAAAGAAGAACAGATCAACACCAAGAGCAGCAGAAGACAGGAAATAATTAAAATCAGAGCAGAAATTAATGAAATTGAGACTAAGGAAACAATTCAAAGAATTGACAAAACTAAAAGTTGGTTCTTTGAAAAAATTAAACAAAATTGACAGATCCTTAGTGATGCTAATGAAAAGAAAAAGAGAAAAAACTCAAATTACTAACATTCGTGATGAAAAAGGGAATATCACAACAAACACCTGATATACAGAATATAATTAGAAATTACTTTGAAAACTTGTACTCTAATAAAATAGAAAATACTGAATGCATTGACAGATTTCTAGAGTCATATGATTTGCCTAAACTGGATGTGGAGGCTATACACAATTTAAACAGATCAATTACAAGCGAAGAAATAGAAGATGTCATCAAAAAGCTACCAACAAGGAAAAGTCCAGGACCTGATGGGTTTACAGCCGAGTTCTACAAGACTTTCAAAGAAGAATTAATACCAATGCTCTTCAAACTATTTCAAGAAATAGAAAGAGAGGGAGCTCTTCCAAACTCTTTCCATGAGGCCAATATCACATTAATTCCAAAGCCAGGCAAAGACGCATCCAAAAAAGAAAACTTCAGGCCAATATCTTTAATGAACATAGATGCAAAAATCCTCAACAAAATTCTGGCAAATCGGATACAAAAACATATCAAAAAGATAGTGCACCACGATCAAGTGGGGTTTATTCCAGGGATGCAAGGCTGGTTCAATATTTGGAAATCAATAAACATAATACATCACATCAATAGACTTAAAGATAAAAATCATATGATTGTCTCAATAGATGCAGAAAAAGCATTTGACAAAATGCAATACCCCTTTATGTTCAAAACACTAGAAAAACTAGGAATATCAGGAACATATCTGAACATTATAAAAGCTATTTATGCAAGGCCCAGAGCTAACATTATCTTAAATGGAGAAAAATTGAAAGCATTTCCTCTAAAAACTGGAACAAGACAGGGATGCCCCCTTTCACCACTGCTATTTAACATAGTACTGGAAACTCTGGCCAGAGCAATTAGACAGATGAAAGAAATTAAAGGGATCCAGATAGGAAAAGAAGAGCTCAAATTAGCACTATTTGCTGATGACATGATAATATACCTAGAAGACCCAAAAAACTCTACCAGAAAACTTTTACAACTAGTAAATGAATTCGGCAAAGTAGCAGGATACAAAATCAATACCCATAAGTCAAAGGCATTTTTATACATCAGTGACAAAGCCTCTGAAAGGGAAATGATGAAAATGACCCCATTTACAATAGCATAAAAAAAAATAAAATACCTGGGAATCAACTTAACAAAAGAGGTGAAAGACCTCTATAAAGAAAATTATAGAACACTAAAGAAAGAAATCATAGAAGAACTCAGAAGATGGAAAGACCTACCTTGCTCTTGGATAGGTAGAGTCAATATTGTCAAAATGTCCATACTACCAAAGGCATTATACAGATTTAATGCAATTCCAATCAAAATTCCAATGTCATTTTTCAAAGAAATAGAAAAAGCAATCATGAAATTCATCTGGAAAAATAAGAGACCCAGAATAGCCAAAGCAATCCTGAGCAAGAAAAGTGAAGCAGGGGGCATCACCATACCGGACTTTAAATTATACTATAGAGCAATAGTAACTAAAACAGCATGGTATTGGCACCAAAATAGATGGGTGGACCAATGGTACAGAATTGAGGACACAGAGACTAATACATATAATTTCAGTTATCTTATATTAGACAAAGGTGCCAAAAATGTACAGTGGAGAAAGGATAGCCTCTTCAACAAATGGTGCTGGGAAAACTGGAAATCCATATGCAACAAAATGAAATGAAACTTGTATCTCTCACCATGCACAAAACTCAATTCAAAGTGGGTCAAGGACCTAGGAATTAGATCTGAGACAATACGCCTAATAGAAAAAGTAAGCTCCAATTTCCAACATGTCGGATTAGGCCCCAAGTTCATTAATAAGAATCCTGTAGTGCAAGAACTATTACCAAGAATTAATGAATGGGATAGATTTAAGCTAAAAAGCTTCTTCTCAGCAAAAGAAACAATCAGTGAGGTGAATAGAGAGCCAACTAATTGGGAACAAATATTTAATACATGCACATCAGATAGAGCACTAATTTCTAGAATGTATAAAGAACTCAAAAACTTTACACCAAAAAAAAAAAAAAAAAAAAAAAAAACCAATCAATAAATGGGCTAAGGACCTGAAAAGACACTTCTCAGAAGAAGATATACAATCAATCAACAAATACATGAAAAAATGCTCAACCTCTCTGGCAATTAGAGAAATGCAAATAAAAACTACTCGAAGATTTCACTTCACTCCAGTCAGAATGGCAGCTATCAAGAACACAAACAACAATAAATGTTGGAGAGGATGTGGGGAAAAAGGCACACTCATACATTGCTGGTGGGACTGCAAAATGGTGCAACCACTATGGAAAACAGTATGGAGATTTTTTGGGAAAATGGGAATGGAACCACCCTATGACCCAGCCATCCCACTCCTGGGTCTGTTCCCAAAAGACTTAAAAACAGCATATTACAGTGACACAGCCACTTCAATGTTTATAGCAGCACAATTCATAATAGCTAGGTTGTGGAACCAACCTAGATGTCCCTCAGTAGATGAGTGGATAAAGAAAATGTGGCATATATACAAAATGGAATTTTACTCAGCAATAAGAGAGAATAAAATTATGGCATTTGCAGGTAAATGGATGAAATTGGAGAATATAATGCTATGTGAAATTAGTCAATCTCAAAAATCCAAATACCAAATGTTTTTTCTGATATAAGGAAGTTAGTTCACAGTGTGATTGGATGGGGGTACATAGGATTAGAGGAACACTAGAATGGTCAAAGGAAAGGGAGGGCAAGGGCAAGGGAGGGAGCGGGGGGGGAGAAGGGGGAAAAATGGTGGTTGAATGAGATGGATATCACTATCCTAAATGCATGATTAAAGATCTGAATGGTGCTTATATACTTTGTATACAAGCAGTTGTATGTAAAAAGATGATATACTTGTGCATTATGAATAAGTAAATAAATAATCTAAAAAAAAAAAAGAATGGGATCCTAATTAGAATAAGTTAAACTCCCTGTATGTATACTATGCCAAATACAGTCTATTGTCATGTATAAAAATAGCAAATAAAAATCATTTAAAAAAAAAAAAAAAAAAAAAAAACGCTGACCTGGTGCCCATATCACTGTTCCCTTTCCTCACCATCTAATGGATCTACTGACCTATAAGAGCCTTCAAACTCTCCTGCCGTGTCGCGTTCTCTCTCTCCTCGTTTCTTTTCTACATGATTCCTCAATCTCCTTCCCACCCTGCTCCTCTTTACACCCAGCTACCCTCCTCCCAGTCTCCTCTGAGCCCCCAGAACATGATTGTGTAGAGATGCTCGAGGCTTTAATCCCTCACCCCTCCCACATTCAAGAGGGACAGCTTCCTAACTCTTCCCTAATCTGGTTCATGGATTGCAGCTCTTTTCTTAAGGATGGGCAATGCTTTGCTGGCTATGCTGTTGTCTCCCTATCTGAGGTTATCGAGGCGGCACCCCTTCCCCCCAACACCACAAACCAACAGGCCAGACTTACAGCCGTTATTCCTGCCTTCGAATTGGCAGCTGACCAAAACCTCATCCTTTACACAGACTCAAAATACATCTATCATATTTTACTCTCTCATTCTGCATTATGGAAAGAGCGGGGGCTCCTGACCACAAAGGGCTCTGCAGTCACTAATTCCAAATTAATATCAAAGTTTCTACAGGCCTCTCTTCTGCCCAAACTAATAGGGATCTCTCATTGTCCCGCACACCAAAAAGATGGGTCTCCCATGACTCAGGGCAACATAAAGGCAGATAAGGCAGCAAGGGGGGCAGCAATATTTTCTCCCTCTCTCCTGGCCTCCGTTCAATCCACCACCCAGACCTCCACCTCTCCGCCCATACAATCAATCCTCTCCTATCTTCATTCTCTTTTCCATCCTAATCCTCAGGCTTTTAAAACATTTGCTACCTCCTTCCTCATCCTGACTTCAGAGGACGCACAATTCCTCCATCGACTCACCTCCAAGTGCACTGTATGTCAGTGCACCAATCCATGCACTCCTCTTAAACCAAGAATATTTCCCTCTCTCCAAGCTCGGGGTCAGTTCCCAGGATCCGACTGGCAAATAGGTTTCACCAACATGCCAACTGTCCAGAAACATAAGTATCTCCTGGTCTTGGTAGATACCTTCTTTGGATGGGTGGAGGCCTTTCCTACTTCCAACAAAAGGGCTTCCACAGAAGCTTCTATTTTAGTCTCAGAAATCTTTCCCCACTTTGGGTTGCCCACATCCATCCAGTCTGACAATGAGCCTGAGTTTGTCTCTCATGTCACCCAAAATATATCTACTTCCCTTAACATTCTTTGGCATTTTTACATCCCATATCACCCCAAGTCTTCAGGGAAGGTAGAGAGGACTAAGAGAACTCTTAAGAACATCCTGACTAAACTCTCCCTGGAGCTTCACTTGGACTGGTAGCTTCACTACTCCCCCTCGCCCTCTTTAGGCTCCGAGTCCTCCCAAAGAAACCTTTCTCACTATCTCCTTTTGAGGTTATGTTTGGGCAGCCAGCTCTTCCACCTGGAATTTCCCCAATTCAAGGACCCTTGCCCAAAGACTGTAAGCTGCCTGTCATGGCCAGCCACAGCGCCGCGGGAGGAAAACTCAGAGGCAGAGTAAAGCTATTACTTCTTTTACTTCTACTTTCTTAGAGAGAGCTTAGAGAGAGAAAGAAAGATAGAGAGAGCTTAGCTTAGAGAAAGATTATTTTTTAGAGCTTCTTTCTTCTTTCTTCCTCGGGAGCCTCAGCCCTAACTCTGACCAGCAATTACTTCTTCTATCTGGTTTCTCTTCTGTAACTGCTCTGCCTACATTCTGGCCGCTCTGATTCTTTTTTTCTTCTCCGACCCGAACTCTTCTTCTGACCGACCGAGTGACTGCACGACTGACTGAATGAATTCATTCTTCGTTCTCCAAACTCCGACCGCTTTCACCCAGTTATATACCTTTAGCTTTGCGGGTGCCTCACGTGCATTTACAGGTGCGTCAGGTGGAACTTATGGCTTCCAGCTAGCCGCAATAGCCCTTCCTAATTGGGGCTCCTTCAAAAGACCTCTCTCTTCCCCTCTTGTCCTTCATCAGACATCACTATGGACATGCCAAGATTGCATCCTGCCGGACTCAGGTAGACTCTCCACTTCATTTCCATTAACACCTGGTTCTTGGGTATATTTCTTCTCTCCCCCAGGACACGGGATCAGTCTCCCTTGCCACAAAGTGGACAGGTCCCTTCCAGGTTGTGCTGTGCACACCCACGGCTGCTAAGCTTCATGAAACCTCAGGGAAATTGACATCTTAGATTCATATCTCCAGACTGAAACCATCTGCTGAATTAGCTGAGGATCCACAAAAGAACAACAGACACCTACCCCAGTATACTTTTTTCTTCCCTTTCCACCGATCCCCTAAAACTTCGCTTCTCTCGTGTCTCCGATACCAACTCAAAATAATCCTTTCCGTCTTTCTTGTTCTGAACCTTTAACCAGCTTCTCCATAGGGACAGGCCGATGGACAATAATCCCTCTCTCCTTCTTTCTCTTTGTTGTAAGATGCTGCCTTCATGCCTACAATTCCTCTCTTCGAGAGGACACGCTTGCCGACCTATGGCTTCATCCACACCTGCAGAGATTCATCTTTTTGGCACTGGCTTCCTGAGAATCCTTTTCGCCCTTGAGCCTGACCTACCTGTCTTGTCATATCCCCCCATAACACCCCACATTGCCCCATTTCAGCAGGAAGTAGCCAGACAGATACACAATGTCCCACTTCCTAAGAAAACAAAAAGGGGGGAATGATAGATAGGCTTGGGCCAGTGGGCCACCTCCCCCATGGGAATTTCCATGAGGAGCAACCTGGTTTCATTTTCCCCAGGCAAGAGCCAATCAGGTTAAAGGTTGCTCTGTTCCCCAGGCAGGAGCCAATCAGCTTAAAGGTCACCCTATTCCCTGGGAAAAGAGCCAATAGCATTAAAGATCGCTCTGGTACACTTCCCACCAGAAATCCCTATTTAAAGCTCCTGCCTGCCTGGAGCTCAGACACAACAGCTCGTACCTGCTGAGAGTAAGCAGCTGCTGCAACAGGTCCAGACTCACCTTCTCCAGCCCGACGGCAGCTGCTCCAGCCAACAGCTCCAGAGACCACAGCTGGCACGACCAGGCACCCACCCTCTGTCCAGAGCTTGCACACTCCTGTCTTCCTGACTCCTCTCTCCCACCAGAGTTTGCACACTTCCCTCTCCCTGACTCCTCTCTCCCCATACTTCTTCTACCTCCCGACCAGCCATAAAGGCTGGTGAATAAATCTCTTGGCTGCACAGTTGTCTCTGGTGTAATTTTTGCCCTTCACTGACTGCTTCTGATTTGCCTGCAACTTAGCAAAGGGCCGGGAAGGGACTATTAATTCACAGCTCATTTATTTTCTTAGATGAACACAGTGAGTTTGGGTTGCTGATTGGTTATTGGTAATAAAACTGTTTTCCTAGGCATAAAAATAAGACTTAGTAACTACTTTCTATATTAAAGTCATGAATTGCTCCAGGCACATTCCTGTCCTCAGGACATCTGAAACAAAGGCCTGAGTAATTTTACAGCCTCCTTCATTTCCCCCAGAGTCCACATGAATTATTTTCTTCCCCTCTGTCTGTTTTCTTTTTCTAGAACATAATTTCCCATGGAGGGAGTATGTAGGGAGCCCACTTCATTGGAAGATTCTGGAAGGCTGGAGAAGCACAATGTCAAAGGTCATCACATTCACCCAGCCAGGTGCACGTCTCAGAGACTGCATTCTTTTTACTTTAAAGAGACATACTTGATTTGGTTCTGTCCCCCTGGGCCTTAACATGACTGAAGAGCATGCATGATGGACAGGGCCAGAATCTTCCTACAGAGTATGCCAATAAGAGATGTCCCCAGCTGTCCATCATTTTCATTTGGCTTCAGGTGAAGTCAGAATTTGCTTCATTCATTACTGCTTATTGTGGCTCCTGGACACCTGCTTTGCTCATCACTGTCATTGACTGTCATTAGAATTTGGTGGTGGCCTACATTCAAACCATGCCTGATGGGCAGCTGGGGGACCTGCTTTTCCCCAACTGTGGCTTTGCAGAGCTTCTCTGAAGGTGCCTCAGCTACCATGCCAAAGACAGCTCCCCTCCCAGACCAGCTCTGCCCTGCTGCTCTTCACGAACCCATGGAGAGCTCAGAGATGTCCAGGAATGAGCAGGAAGAGCCAGGAAGCAGGGTTCCCTGTCTGCTGGGAGAGGGGACTTCACAGGTGAAGAAGCTGAAATAAGTAGGTTTTGGTTTTTGGTGGCAGTGGGAGTCACTGCAAAGAGGATAAGAGTCTGAGACTATAGCAGGGGCTATGGGAGCCACAGTGGTCACAGAGGAGGGAGAGACTGTTGCTGGGACCTGATGACACCACTGCAGCCTGGACTTCCTATTCAGCACTGTCCTATCAACTCGAGGGCACAGTCAAGACAGGCTATGGCCTGTGCTCCTTGCAGTCGCTGTTCCCCTGCTTGTGGCCCTGAGCTCCCCAACTCACGTTTCCCCCAGTTCTCCATTACTGTTGTTGTTTTTTTGTTTGTTTGTTGTTTGTTTTTAATCTCCTACATTTCTTATCTGAGATGTCTTTCTGCTGACATATTTCTGGCTACCGTCTGCATCTGCTAATCAAAGAGGTTAGTAGCTGTTCTCTAAAACCAAGCATGTTCACAACATCAGTCGCCCAGTACCTGGATTCAGTGGCTAATTGACTATTCCAAAGCAGCTCAGTCCTGTGGAGATAATGGTATTGGGGTCCCACTCCTTTGGGACCACCGACTTTGCCATTTGTGACTTGGGCTTGGCTTTGTGGCAAGAAGACAGATGAGGCCACCTTGACATTCATGCCCAGACTCAACAGCCCCCACTGGCACTCTGAAATGGATCCAAACCTTTATCATATGATCAATTGCCCAGTAACCAATTAGTGGCCGTTAATAAACCGCAATCATCTACAAAAGCTACAGTTTAGACAACTACTAAACCATACCGTTTCGGTAAATTTTATTTTCTTGATTCACTTTCACTTTAAACAATTAAAGACAGGAAAATACATTTCATCTTCAAGCTCCTGTTCAGATTCAGCCAATAGGTGGTCTATGAACTGAAATGAGCATTTGCCAAACAAAAATACATCTTGAAGGTGGCAATGCGTCACGGTTACAAACGTTAAACAAAAATTGGGCCCACAGCTCGAGGGAGGCAGAGTGGCTCAGTCCTGGCCCTCGGTTTTTGCTTCTTCCTCATCCCGCAGCTCATTGTGAATCTCCACTGAAAGGACACACGTGGCCTAGAGCTGGAGGCCCAGAGCTGGAGGCCCAAGCTGGAGGCTCAGAGCTGGAGGCCCAAGCTGGAGGCCCAGTGTCGTCCACGTAACCGGGAGTTCTCCAGACTAACCTCTGGGCACACTCTGCTCACAGAAAGGTGTGCAGTGGTCAGTGTGCTCATTTGAAGCTTCATAAACATTATTACAACAGTGGCCACAGCAATTATTTTCAACTTAGATCAAAAAAGTTCCTTTTTCACGCAGAGTATTTTTGTCCTGGGCATTGTGCAGAATTGCTGGCACAGGGTGATCGTGAGAGCAGCTGAACTTTGAGGTGGTTTCCTGGTTCTTTTGCAACTTACTTCAGACAACGACCACTGCTGCACCCTGGCAGGGCCTCCCCTAGCCTTGAGCACGTGCCCTCAGGCTTCATAGGAACAGATCCACAAACCCACCACCAGGAGTCCTTGAGGATCTGGTCAGGAGGAGGGTCCCTCCCTGAGCCCTGCCTCAAGGAGACATTTTTCCTGAACCTGGGGTCTGATAACTCCTTCCTAATCTTCCAGGGCTAAGGCCTTAGGCTGCCCGGCCACCACAGTCACCTAAGCTCCTTGAACCCACCCAGGAGTGGGGGGATGAGAGGTCCCTCAGGATGGGTCTTCAGAGGGGCTTGGGGACACTGAGGTGGTAAGCTCCCTGCAGAATCTCCAAAGGTCCTCTGTGGGTGCACTGAACTGCTCCCCCACCCCCCAGGCCAGGTGTTCCCACCTCCACAGAGTCTTTCCTACTCCCCTAGACCCCAAATGAAAAATTAGCCTAACAAATAGTAGTTATGAGAGTTGCATATTGAACTTCTTTGAGAAAAAAGCTAAACATAAACTAGAATAAATATCTCTAATTTTTAATAAGGAAATTTATTGTTTTCCAAAAACAGCACAAAACTCCTATGGCCAATGGAATATAAAAATTTTTTTTTTTTTAGAGTGAGCATCCTTAGTCGAACAAACCTGAAATCCCAAATGCTCTAAAATCTGAAGTTTTGGAGGGCATTGGCATGACACTACAAGTGAAAGATTCCATGTCACAAAACTTTGTCTTATGCACAAAGTTATAGAAACGATTGTATACAGTTACTTTTGGGCTATGCATATAAATTCAGGCAAACCCAGTGTGTGAGAAAGCTACCAAAGGCAGAAGGTCCAGTGAGACCACAGAGAGAGGACAGGTCCAATTGCACAAAGCACAGTTGCTAGGGACTGTGGATGAAGTGCTTCCTTGGCAGGAGGAGGGGGCTTCCACGCTGAGAGAAACTGAGGTGGGCCTCAGCCAACTGGGAGATGGAACTTTCTCAAAAATGATTGACAAACCAGTCCGTCAAGGTGACCTCACCTGACATCAGTGCTTGGGTGGCTATCTTTTTTGTTTTGTGGTACCGGGGATTGAACTCAGGGGCACTCGACCACTGGGCCACATCCCCAGCCCCTTTTTTTTTTTTTTTTTGTATTTTATTTGGAGACAGGGTCTCACTGAGTTGCTAAGTGCCTCGCCATTGCTGAGGCTGGCTTTGAACTCGCGACCCTCCTGCCTCAGCCTCCCAAAGTGCTGGGATTACAGGCGTGCGCCACGGTGCCCGGCTTGGGTGGCTCTCTTAACGACTTGGGTTAGGAAGGTTTGGAAGGCATGGTCACCTGGTGAGCAAAGTGGTGGTTTTGGCCAAGATGGTTGTAGTCCTGTTAACCCGGACCCCTACAAAGGTGGGTATGAAATAATTGAAGTTTGTGCTTAGACTTGGGTCCCAAGACACCTATATATGTCTATGCAAATATTCCAAAATAGGAACTAGGAGACACTTCCAGTCCCAAGTACTGCATATCAGAGCTACTCAGCCTGCAATAGCACCCACCTGCCCCCTGCCCAAGATGTCCCCAGGACCAGCGAATGCAGCCAGGGCTGAGTGGCCCTCTGGAGGAACCCTCCAGCTCCCGGACCTCCCGACCTGTCTGCCAAAGCAGGGGAAGCTCCCAGGAGCAGGAAGTCCAGCCACAGAAAGATCTAGACCACGAGGGCCTCAGCTGCGGCTCCTCAGGGCCCTGGGGTCCCTCCGACCTACAGTACAGGGAGTAGCTGGACCCGGGGCCTCGGCTGAAGCCGTCCTCTCTTCATTGGGCTGCCACGAGCTTTGGTGGTGTGCCGTGTTCTCCTGGGTTAGAAGGGTGCGTGGTGCCCCAGTGGCTGGGGCCGGAGAGCACCCCTGGTCTACAGTGTAAGCAAAAACAAACAAACAAAAAAAACGGGAGCCGACCTCAAAGGGATCAGCAAGCTCTCCTTCATCCAGTAGCGGAGTCGCTCAGTCAGGCATCGGAGGGGCTCATTTTTGGGGTGGAAAACGGCCTCCAGTTATAGGAGTCTGTTTGTATAGGTTCCAATGAGGGTGAACTAACCATTGGAAACGGGCAGAATGCGTCAGTCTGGGCAGTGAGGAACTAAGCTGTACAGATCTGAAACTCGTGGTGACCGGGAGGGGTGAGAGCTCAGACGGCAGGTGGCGCTCGCTGGTGTCTTCTTCCTCTGGGACGCACCGACGCCCTGGCCTTCACCAGGTGCTTTTCTCCCTCCAGGACTCATCGGCAAAGGGATGGGGTGGACGTTCAGGGCCCAGCGCTCAGTCCCCTCAGGACTCACTGTACTGAGAGGGTTAACGCTTGCCTTATTTTTTCTCCCTCCCCCAGGGCCACGCTGCCCTCCTGTTTTCCTGGGGTCTGTCTTGGGGGACGTTATTTCCATAATCCTTCCTACAGGAAGTGCCAGGATCAGTTCAGAGACCTCTTGCGTTTCACAGTCAACATTTCACACTGACACAGGGGCTCGCACCCGTCCATGCATTCATTTTAAAACAATAAACAGCCACAAGAATATATATTTCAAGCTGGGCACGGTGGCGCACGCCTGTCATCCCAGTACTTGGGAGGCTGAGGCAGGAGGATCATGAGTTCAAAGCCAGCCTCAGCCATGGCAGGCACTTAGCAACTCAGTGAGATCCCTGTCTCTAATAAACTCAAAAAAGGACTGGGGATGTGGCCCAGTGGTCGAGTGCCCCTGAGTTCAATCCCCAATACAGAAAAAAAAAAAAAGAAAATACATTTCATTTCTTCACAGCAAACTACCACAGACTAGGGGCATAAAGCTACACGCACATACCATCCCGCGGTTCTGGAGGGCAAAGTCTGATGTGGGTCTCGAAGGCTACACTCAAGGGGTCATTAGAGCTTTGTTCCTTCTGGTGGCTCCCGGGAAATCTGTTCCCTGCCTTCTCTGGTATCTCTCGGCCGCCTGCTCGTGGCTGCCTCCTTCATCTTCAGTGTCTCTCTCCTTACACACGGCCTCCTCTGAGGCTGACCTCCTGCCTCCCTCTTACAATACATTGTGATGACCTTGGGCCACCCAGCTATTCTGGGATAATCTCCTCTTCCAACATTCTCAGCTCAGTCACATCTGCAAAGTTCAAGGTGTAAAGTGAGATGGGCAGAAGTTAGGACTCTGGGATTGGGATGTGGAAATTTGGGGGAAGGGTGGCAACATTGTGCTTAGAATTGGGCTCTTATCCCCCCCTTTTTTTTTAGTACTGGGGATTGAACCTAGGGGTGCTTTACCACTGAACCACACCCCCCAGCTCTTTTTATTTTTTTATTCTGCAACAGGGACTCATTAAATTGCTGAGTCTGGCCTTTAACTTGTGATCCTCCTGCCTCCGACTCCCGAGTGGCTGGGATGACACGTGTGAGACACAGGGCCTGGCACTCTCACCATTTCTGAAAACTATTTTATAAAAAGGATATTACATTTGGCCGCTCATTTCTCTGTCTTCAAAATTAGAACAGTTTGTCTTAGTTTATGTTTGAAGTCCCAAAGAAAGTCAATATGTAACTAATAATCGCTGGTTATTGGGCTGATCTGTCACCGGGGCCTGGGCCGTGCTCGCTGATTGTGCTGCGCGGGAGTGGTGGGTTAGTTTATCATTTTTACTCAGGCTCTGCACAGGTCTTTAAAAATGGTTTTAGGCTCTTTACAAACTTAAAATAGAATGAATAAAAAACCCAAATAAGACTCCAAGAGCCCAGGAGACGCTCCCAGCAGGGCAGATGTGGGCGAGGGCGTGGCTTCAAGGCGGTCTGCTTGGCTACCTGTGGCTGGTGAGGTTTCCCTTTCCTGTCCTGCTGTGTGACAAGCAGAGCAGGCACAGAGCTGGACGGCCCTCCATGTGCGCTGGGTTCCAGGAGGCCTGGCCCTCCCGTGTCCTCCTCCTCCCTGCCCGGGCCTGTCTGCTGGAGACCTGTCCCCAGATAACCCACCTTTCTTGTCCCCTCCTCCCACTGTTCCCAGCTCGATCCTCACCTCCTGCTCCCCTCAACTCTCCTCTGACAGGGTCCCTAGCTCCCTGCTGGGTGTCAGCCTCCCCCTGCTGACCCTGGAGCCCTGGACAAGCATGACGAACACCCCATCCAAGCATGGGCTCCTTGTCCCACCCGTGGACTGAGCCTCGCGGGGGGGCCCAGCACCCTCTGGCCTCCTTGTGAGGCTCTCTGCTCCTCCACAGCCCCTGGAGCTGGAGGTGGCGTGGGGGATGAGCCTCCTCCTGGCTGAGCAGATTGCGGACCGGCCCCCTTCGGGCCTGTGCTGCCCGCCACCCGCACCCTCGCCAGCTCACCCCGTGGTGTGCGAGCTCAGAGCCCTGCCCTGATGACCCCCTCTGCCCTCCTCCAGCTCAGCCATGCTCCGAGCCCTGGTCCTGCTCTGTGTCCCAGCCAGCCTGTCCCTGTCACCGGGGCTCTGGCTTGCCAGCACCGTCTTCAGCTTGCTCAGCCAGCTCATGCCACTCTCAGGCCCTTCCCGCGCTGGCACGGAGTGGGGCTGCAGACGCTCGCCCATCACCGCAGGCTGGTGATGCCCTGCTCCCCCTGACACTTGGGCCCCTTAGCAGTTCACACACCAGCATCTGCCCCCTGCCACCTGGGCTCTTCCAAACCTTGTCTCCTCTCCCCACGTGCCAAGTCCCACGTGTGCTGCTGTGTCCACTTCCGAAGACCCTGCATCAAGCTCTGCAGAGGCCGCCCAGAGGGTGGAGAGCCGCCTTCATCCGGGAGACCAGGGCTCAGTTCTGCCCATCACCCGCCACTTCTCTGGCTGGTTCTTCTCCAGGCCTCTGAAAGCCGGGGCAGGCGCCGTGCACACACAGTATTTTTAAACCGTGCTTCACTTCTCTCTGCTCCCAGAGTGTGGTGTACAGTGGGGACTGAGCACGTGCTCGTCACCTGCGTCAGCTTGCTCTGACCTCACCGGACATGGTGTTCCTCTCGAGGTCGACTTCCTGGGAAGGAGGGAAGAGAAAGACCCCACCTGGTGCTGACTGTGCGGTCATTCAAAGGCGCTGCTGCATATCAGACTGCTCCTAGTCCTGGAGGCTCCAAGGTGACCAGGACGCCACCCGTCTGGGCTGGCCTGTTAGTGATAGTACAGTATTGATTCGTTTAAACCTAACTCTAATGCAACGTTTTCAGAAACGAAGATCAAACTGACAAACGTCTCCTTGAGCTTTAGTGAGGAGTATCTCCTGGGTCCCTGGGGGCCCTCAGCTCATGGTGAGTATCTCCTGGGTCACTGGGGCCCTCTGAAGGGCAAAATTCACACCAGGGATGACCGTGCAGCCAAGGGATTTATTAACTGGCCTTTATGGCTGGTTACGGGTAGAAAAGGAATGGGGAGAGGGGTCAGGGAGAGGGAAGTGTGCAAGTTCTGGTGGGAGAAAGGGGTCAGGGAGAGGGGAGTGTGCAAGCTCAGGAAGTGTGCAAGCTCTGGTGGAAGAGTGTGCAAGCTCTGAATGGAAGGTGGGAGTCTGGTCGCACTGGCTGCGGTCTCTGGAGCTATCGGCTGAGGCAGCCGCCGGCGGGCCGGAGACCGTGGGTCTCGGCTGGTGCAGTCTCCCTCCTCCTCTCCTGGCCCTCCTCTGGCTGGCTCGCTCTTCCTCTGGCTGCCTCTTCTCGCCGTCTCCCTCCTCCTCGCCTGGCCCTCCTCTGGCTGGCTGGCTGGCTCTTCCTCTGGCTGGCCGTCTCCCTCCTCCTCGCCTGGCCCTGGCTGCCTCTTCTCGCTGTCTCCCTCCTCCTCGCCTGGCCCTCCTCTGGCTGGCTGGCTGCTCTTCCTCTGGCTGCCTCTTCTCGGCGTCTCCCTCCTCCTCGCCTGGCCCTCCTCTGGCTGGCTGGCTCGCTCTTCCTCTGGCTGGCTCTTCTGTCACGTGGCTCTCTTTGCCTTGCTGGCTCTTCGTCTCGCTGGCTCTCAAATGGACGGGAGTTGACATAGGGATTGCTGGTGGGGGGTGTACCAAAGCGAACTTCAAGCCTATTGGCTCCTGCCCGAGGATGATGAAACCTCCTGCCCAGAGAACAGAGCAACCCTTTGGCCCTCTGCCTGTGGAGCAGGGCGACCCTTGGGTGACCTTTAAGCCTATGCATCCAACACCCTCAGCTCACGGTGAGCTCAGAGAGCCCCACTCTTGGGTTTCTGGAGGCAGCTGAGGCCTTTCCAAGCCTTCCTGTCCCCTCAAGCAGACAGACATCAAATGGGTCACACTCGCCCCACGACCCACCTGCCCGACTGGGCGGGGCCCAGACTCAACTGGGCGTGGCTTTGAAAGGGCAGGAGGAGAGACCCATGAGGTATGGCCCTTCATGGTGCCAGGACCCCCACCTGGACGTGCAGTGAACGTCCCTGAGATGCCCGGCAGGCCCTGGCCGCTGGTGTGGGTCAGCCGCCTCACCCTGGCAGCTGGGAGTCCCCCGGGGTGCTGCTCTGAGTGGAGTCTGAGAGCACAGCGAGGCCGAGGCCTCCACATCCCAGAGACTCCTCCCAGCAGCAGAGAGCCAGGCGGGACTGACCAGAGGACAGCCAGCGAGATCCCGGGTGGGCCGCCAGCTCTATCCTTCGGTTCGGTCGTCCTACTATGGCCAGGTCCCACACCCAGAGTTTGAAAGGTGAATACTTCTAGGAAGCTTAGTAGAGAGACGCAGTCCCCTTCCCAGACCCCATTTCTTGTTTCCAGAGGCAGCCACCTTCCTCAGCCTCCTTGGTGTCCATCTGCACATGTGAAATCACACAGTGCCCCTGGATGGATGCCCTGGTCACTGTCCATGGCTTTTGCACCGTGCCAAGGGTGTCACTGAACTAGACCTTCACCACACAACATGCACAACACGCTGCCTGGGCCTCCGGTGAAGAGACACGGCAGCTTTGGTGAGGTCAAGTGGGCGTTCACATCAATGTGAACTTGTCATCCTGTCCCAGCTGTGATGGCCAGTTGCACCAGGCCCGGCAAGAGTGCCCAGTCTTGATTTCAGACTGACCCAGGGGTTGCTGTTGGGGTGTTTTCTAGATGTGGCTGATGCCCACAGTCATGGGCTTTAGAGAAGGAAATCGTCCTCAAAAACACAGCGGCTTCCTCCAACCAGTTCAAAGACCCTGAGTGCCAGACTAAGGTTTCCTGAGGGTGAAGAAACTCCTCCTCCAGATCAGCACCCACTCCTGCTCCTGCCTTATAGGAGCCCTAATTAAGGAGATAGCTAAGATTGCGGTTAGCTGTGAGCCATAAAGATGTTCAAGCATTACCACCTTCCATGGTCTCGCGAGACTTGGTCCGGGACATTGCGGATCCCTGTCGCTGCCTGAAGCGATTGCTGCTTGGAGCAATGACGCCGCGGGAAGAAGTTCAGAGGCAGACTGGAAACAAACAGGCTCTTTATTCTGCTAGCTTCTCTCTCCGGCTCCAACAACAACTCCTACCCGCAAATCACACTCCTCCAAGAACCACAAAATGGCGCCAACCCGATCCGCAATCCCCCCGGGGCCAAGTCCCGCAAGATCATGCAAATGGCGCCAACCCGATCCGCAATGTCCCGGGCCAAGTCTCGCAAGACTATGGAAGGTGGTAATGCTTGAACATCTTTATGGCTCACAGCTAACCGCAATCTTAGCTATCTCCTTAATTAGGGCTCCTACACTGCCTGACTTGGAATCTCTCTCTCTCTCTCACACACACACACACACACACACACACACACACAGCCCATAGCGTGTCCCCTCTGGGCGCTGGTCCCTGGAGAGTCCTGGCTGGCAGCTGGTCTAGAGCACACAAGCAGAGCTTGGCTTTTCTGCTTCTGGCTTTCTTGGGTTGACAGTGGCCCTGGTGTCTGCTCTCCCACCTCTCCATGTGGTTAGCTCTGATGCCCCCTCCTGCCCCAGCTACCTGCCTCCCCTCGTGGTGCCCTTTGCCCTCCAGGATCCTTCCACTCCCTTCTGGATGTGGAAACCCCTGCTGGAGCCAGCAGGGCTCTGTGGGGCTGGCCCCAGGCCCAGGGGCTGCCCTTGCCTCATGCTCGGTAGGACCCGGGGTTATTCCAGCCCCCCTCGTCCCACTTGACCCCCTCAGTCCAGTGGGCACATCTCCATTGGTGTCCCAACCAAGAGTGGCTGGAAAATGACTTTCCTAAGATCTTCAGCCTCTGGCAATGCCTCTCTCCCCGCAGAAGGCCGTGCAGTCCTGGGTGGAAGCCGCTGCCGCCTCCGTTCCCCAGCACAGTGCTGGTGCCGCCAGTTCCCAGTGGCTCTGACGGGTCCAAAGCGTTCTGATCCTGGATCCCCTGAACAGAGGCCACTCCCCCAGAGCTGAGAGGCGTGGGTGGCTCCTGGTGAGGTGGGATCTTTTCCAACTTTGGTTTCAGAATGCTTATTGTGTTAACTTTCTCCTTTTTTGAAATTCCAAGAAAGTCATCGTCGTTGCTCGCTTACATTCATTGTCTTTCTACAATTCGTTATAAAGCATCATGTTTTCGTTTCGTGGAAGAAAAGGCTATTGATCCTTCCTGGGATCTTGGTATTCGATCTGACCTGTCTGCTGCATGCTCTGAAGAGCTGACCCGCCCTCTGCGTGGCTGGGTGGGGAGTCCAGCCCCGGAGCTGGGGGCCACCCGCCTGAGTCGGTCACCCGGGAGCTGGTTAGGCTGGAGGACCTGGTAGAAGCCAGTGTTAGAGGCGGGTGGTGTGCTCTCGCTCTCTGGGTGCCTTCAGGATGGTGCCCCTGACCCCAGAGGCGCTGTTTCCCTGTCCCAAGCCAGTTGGTCCCCCTGCCCCCCAGAGACCAGCCTCTGCTCTCCACCAGGATGGAGGTGTGGTCACCCATCAGAGGGGCACCGGGCAAGGGGACTGTGGTCCCTACGCTTCACCCATTGTCAGCCCGCCCTCTCCCCTCCCTCGTGCTAGGTGCTGCTGCCGCTCCCTGAGCCTCCTGGCTCTGGCCCAGCCCCGCAGGGGCCCCTCCCCAGCCTCGGCCTCCCTGCTCTTGTTTTGGCTGCCTCCCTTGCCCTTGGCTCCTCTGTGCTTCAGCTTTCAAGCCTCTTGCTGTTGCCTTCTGCTCCGTTGGCCCTTGGAGATTTATAACTACAGAGGACATAAAAAGAATGCAGAGTGGAAAGACCAGGGGTTCAGGAGGGCACGGCCACGGTGGGTATGAGGACCTTCAAGGGCGCTCCCTCGGTCTCCCTCCACCCACCCAGCAGCCCCTGTTGCCGAGGCTCACCCGGGTGGGTGGGTGGCTTCTGTAAGCACGCTCCACGCGGCAGGCGAGGGCTCAGGTGAGGAAGTCACTCCAGGCAGCGAGAGGATTCTCCATCTGAGGTTTTTTTTTTTTTTTTTTTTTTTAAATATTTTTTTTTTATATTTATTTATTTACTTTAGTTGTACACAATGCAATGCATTTATATTTATGTGGTGCTGAGGATCGAACCCGGGCCGTGCACGTGCGAGGTGAGCGCTCTGCCGCTGAGCCACAACCCCAGCCCCTCCATCTGAGTTTGGATGCCAGTTGCTGGTGATAGGAGTCAGATTTTCCATCTGTGGTGAGCAGTTGTCCTTCTGACCCTGGATTACTACCAGCATGAAGCTGGGAAGGGCTCCTGGAAGCCCTGGGCCCCTCGCAATCTTCACTGTGGACACCAGTGCTCTTATCACCCCCTCTGCGGTTAATGCAGGGTTGTAGGGGTGAACCCCTGCACCTGGCTACAAATTGAATTTTTTCAGACCAGGGCCGACTGGGTTTGTCTCACCTTGGCTTTTCCATATGAAGTTCTGGCTTCCTGGCAGCTGGGGCTGGGGGTGAGGGGTCTGGACCCAGCCCAGCCCGGGGCATCGATTGGGGCAGTGGCTTGCTTTCCTGGTGTGTGGTCTTTCTCCAGCAGGGAAGGGACATCCCATCAGAAGGGCTTTCTGTGACCTCTGGGCAATGTTGCTTTTTGTGAAAGAAAGTATTTTAACCACCAGTTTGAACAAGGCTGGCCAGACAATGCCCCCTCTTGTGGCCTTAGTCATTAATCTTCCTTTATGTAGAGGAAGCCAGGTGCCTTGGCACAGCCATCATGGGGCTCAGGAGGAAGGAAAGGACACACTGTTCCCCACAGGGTGACTGAGAAGGAAGCAGGGCCTGCTCTCTCTGTCCCGGGGAGAAGAGGCACATCTGCAGGAGACCACCAAGAACCACGGCTGGCATCTCAATGCGGGAGAAGTGGCTAGCTGCTTTGTGGGCAGGATTCCACGCCTCCAGAGGCTCCCCATCTGTCATCTGCTTTCTTTTCATCCCCAAATAAAAAGAGCTCAGTTTTTAAATGTCAAGCCTAGTGGAACGCCCCATCCCATTCATTCCAGGGTTCCTTTTTCTCTTCCCCTTGGTGGGAAAGTCATTTAGAGCAATAAAGCCATAAAGCTATCTAAGACGTGGTCAGAACTAGCCAGGGGAAATGTGCGTGTGACCCTCTGCCCCGGGAAGCTGGGTGCATGACAAGCCCATGATGGGGATGGGCGTCAGGCCCACCGGGACCGTCTGGGGTAACTAGAGTCTCCCCGGCCTTTAGAGAAACAAGTAGGAAAGAGAAGACAGACTGAGGTAGAAAAAGAGAGGGACACTAGACCAGACAGAGAGTGGACTTGGCTCCCGTCAAGATCTACTCCTACGCACCAAACACTACCTCGATGGCAAAGCGGCAGTTCTCAACCACGTGACAGCCATGTTCCCTCTTCCACACAGACACAGCGAGGATGGGCACACCAGCAGGGTCACGCCGTGGCCGTCAGGAGACTGGTTAGACTGGTTGCCACAGTGGCCCCGATTCCCTACCCTTTCTTTACTCACCCCTTCCGCGATGTGACTTTGCACTCTTTGCTCCAAGAGGTGGAAGGTATCTCCATGTCCCCAGTGCAGACTCTTCTGGGGACTTGCTTCAGCCAACAGGAGCTGGCTTGGAGCCCAGGCTTCGAGGCGTGTGTGTGCTTCTGCTCTCTCACTCGTAGTCTCCCCCACCGTGAGAACAAAGCCGGGATAAGCAGCTGGAGGACGGGACTTGAGCAGAACAGAGAGCTGGGTCTTCTGGGTGAGACCCGTGGGGAGCAGTCCCAGCCTCCAGCCAGCTCCCAGACGCACGTGCAAGCCACGCAGAACCTGTCTGCAAACCACAGGTTCAGGAGCGTTCGCGTAGGATTGCTTCTTCAAGGCACTAAGTTTGGGGATGGATTGTTACACAGCGATAACTAACTGATCATTCTTCAGAAACATCATTGAGGGTAAAGAGATGACAGGTGACATAAAAACACAACACAAACAAGCTACAATCAACACTGGCCTGGGCATGAACTGTGGGTGCAGAGAAGCAGAGCCTGGCAAGTCTTTCTCCCAGGCTTGCTAACTAGAAGTGAAGGAGGTTGATTGTGGCCCCCACAGGGTTGGAAAAGAAGAGTGCCTTGACCCTTCAATGTGACAGTGACAAGAGGGAAACAGAGCCAGCAGGGAACTTGAGCATCTCCATCAAGCTTTGAAAGGAAAAGCTTCACTAGATCCTTGGCTCAACCAATTCCCCTCTCAAACCCCAGCACACAGCACCCAGCCCCTAGGAAGTGAGCCACTCCTGGTCTCCTGGTGTCACGTAACCCTTAGGGATGCAAGCTGGTCATCAGCCTGGGCAAATGTGTCAGCTCTCTCACCACGGTGACCAAAAGACCTTGTCAGGAATAATTAGAGCAGGACAGTTTATTTGGGGCTCATGGTTTCAGAGGTCTCAGTCCAGTCCATAGATGGCTGACTCCATTGCTCAGTGTCTAAGGTGAGGCAGAACATCATGGAGAAAGAGCACGGTGGAGCAAAGTGGGTCAGAGCATGGCACCAGGAGAGAGAGAGAGAGAGAGAGAGAGAGAGAGAGAGAGAGAGATGGAGGGAGATCTCCATGCCACAACAAAGTATGTACCCCAAAAGCATGCATGCCCTAATGACCCATATCCTCCAGCCACACCCCATTTGCCTACAGTTAATCTCTATCAGTGGATTAATGCACTGATTATGTTAAGGTGCTCATAAGCCAGCCAGTTCACCTCTGAAATTTCTTGCATTGTCTCACACATGAGCTTTTGGGGGACACCTCATATCTAACCATAACATTCCACCCCTGGCCCCCAAAGCTCATGCACACATCACAATACAAAATGCACTTGGTCCATTTTGTATTAGAGTCCCCATAGTCTTAATAGTTCAAGATTGCTTAAAAGTCCAAGTCCAAAGTCTCCTCTGAGACCAAAGCAAACACTCAGGGTGAAGCCCCTGTCAAAATCAAAAGCAATTTACATATAACTAATATATAAGGACACAGAGTAGGGCTGGGGTTGTGGCTCAGCGGTAGAGCGCTTGCCTAGCACGTGCGCAGCCCGGGTTCAATCCTCAGCACCACGTAAAAATAAATAAATAAAACAAAGGCATTGTGTTCGACTACAACTAAAAAATAATAATAAAAAAATATTTAAGAAAAGGCACAGAGTAAAGATTTCCAGTCCAAAATTAAGAAATAGGGGCACAGAAAGAAGAGATGGGACCAAGCAAGCCTGAATCCAGCCGGGCTAACCAGTCCTGTAGCTCCCGTCCAGCACCTGGGGCACGTGGCGTCCTCGGGTCCTCTCCAAGGGCTTGCGCAGCTCTGCCCCATGACGTGTGGCTGCAGCCCACGTGGCCTCCCGGTTGGCTTGTCTCTGCTCAATTCCTGCACTTTCCTTGGCAGACGTGCCAAGGTCCTGGCATTTCTTCATCTTGGTGGGTCTTCACTGCGGCTTCAGCTTCTTCCTCACATCTCCACGCGTTGCCCTCTCTCAGGAGGTGCCCGCAGAGACTCTGATCCCGCTGCACTTTGCCTGGCCTCCCTGACCTTCCCTTGAAATCTTGGTGGGAGCCTCCATGACCCCCTACCCCAGCATCCTGCATTCCTGCAGAACCAGCACCCTGTGGTTGGCACCAAGGTCTGCCACCATCTCGAGCTGTAGCCCAGCCTCCAGGGGCCCTGGCTGTGGCAGCCTCTGAGGGTCTGGGTGGCTGAGCATGTAAAGCAACTTCCTAGGCAGGAAGTATAAGCAGCTGCCCCCTGGCCGCTTCTCACGGGAATTTTTGCTTTTATACCCTCGATCCTGAGATGGATTGTGGTTTTGCCAATTCCTGAGATACCCTTCAGTCATTTTGCCTATTGATTCTGAATACTGCCTCTTTAGTGGTGAAATGCCTTTAACAACCACGCCTTCCTTAGCCCCAGTTATACTTGCAGTTTCCTGGTCAAACTGCAAGTTTTTCAAATTTTCCTGCTTTGCTTTCTGCTCCCAATTTTCACAATAAACTTGGTTAAAAGCGTCCAGCATTGTTTATGCCGCTGCCTAGAAAGTTCTTCCATCCGATTAAGAAATCCATCACTTTTAAATGTAACCACATGGAAAGTCTCAGGGGCAACATATAGACAACTTCTTTGCCAGAGCATGAGTGGCCTAAAATAGAGCCCCCCTCCTCCTCCTCTGAAACCTCGGGAGCCCTGTCTTCACTGGACAGTCCTACCAGCATTCTGAGCTCCCACCAGAATTGTCCGTGAAGCTCCATTACAACAATCTAAAACTTTCCAGCTTGTGACTCTAAACTTTTCAAAATCCTCCCACAAATTCCAAAAGGCTCCAAAGCTTCTGAACCCCCTGGTCAGGTTAGTCACAGAAATGACCCCACTTCTCAGTACCAATTTCTATTAGAGTCGGGTTTTTCATCGCTGCCACCAAAAGACCCGACAAGAACAATTAGAGGAGGAAAAATTGATTTGAGGCTCATGGTTTCACAGGTCTCCACCCTTCGATGGCTGACACCATTGCTTGATGCCCAACGTGAGGCAGAACATCATAGTGGACGAGTGTGGTGGAGAAACGCAGCTGGGCGTGTGCGCCAGGAAGCAGAGAGGAGAGAGTTCTCCTCACCAGGAAAAAACACATACCCCAAAGTCATGCCCCAAGACCTCCTCCTCTAGCCACACCCCACCCGCTGGGAGAAACAAGCTCACTGTGGAAACCCAAGGGATGAGCTGAGAGCCAAAGACACAAGGAAAGCAAGGCGCTAGCGCTGCTCTTGTAAGATGGGCGTCTGGTGCTCAGGCGCACACCTGGGCGTGATAATCAGCATTTTATCCCCTAGTGGGCAAGGTCCCTCCCCTGGTTCCTCGATTGGATGAGTACTAAGGGGTGCACGGTCTTTCTGAACATCACCTAGGTTTTACTGTCTCCTCTTGGGTTATTTAAAGAAATGAACCTGTACTTGTCTCCACCTCCCTTCGTTCTCTGGTGGTGGGAAATTCTTCCATTCTGACACAGACGCATCTCTTACTTCTTTACCTAAGTTACTATTTCTTTTTTTATTAATTTTTATTTTTAGTTATACATGACAATAGAATATATGTTGGCAGGACATACGCACATAAAGTATAACTTAGTCTATTAGGTTCCCACTCCTGTGGTTGTATATGATATGGAGTTATCCTGGTCGTGTACCCAAATACAAGGCCAGGAAAGTTATGACCAATTAATTCTACTGTCCTTCCTATTTCCCTCTCCTCCTCCCTTCACTACGTCCTGTCTAGTCCAATCTATTTCTATTATTCCCCTCCCCAACCTCCCCTGTATTGGGTTAACATCCACAAATCAGAGAGAAAATTCAGCCTTTGGTTTTGGGGAATTGGCTTATTTCACTTTGCGTGAAATTCTCCAGTTACATCTATTTACCAGAAAATGCCATGATTTCATTCTTCTTTATGGCTGAGTAATATTCCATTGTGTACATATACCACATTTTCTATATCCATTCATCAGTTGAAGGACACTTAAGTTGTTTCCATAGCTTGGCTATCATGAGTTGAGCTGCTATAAACATGGATGTGGCTACATCACTTTACTATGCTGTTTTGAAGTCCTCTGGGTACAGACCAAGGAGTGGGATAACTGGGTCAAATGGTGGCTCCATTCCAAGTTTTCTAAGGCATTTCCAAACTGCTTTCCATAGTGGTCGCACCAATTTGCAGTCCCACCAGCAATGTAAGAGTGTACCTTTTCCCCTACGTCCTCGCCAACACTTATTATTGCCTGTATTCTTTATAACTGCTGTTCTGACTGGAGTGAGATGGAATATTGGTATCTAAGTTATCATTTCTTAACAGAGACATTTCTCTCTGTTATCAGACTGACCCTTTCCCCACCTCTTGCTTGTCAAGGGCTGCTCAGGTGCGTGGACTTTGGACCTGCCACATCCCTGGACAGATCCCTAGTGCTACCATGTGAGTTAACTAAGTGTCAACTTTCCATTCTGCTGTTTCCCCTTAGCTGCCTTTCTAACACCCCAAAGTTACACTGTGGACTAAATACTGTATTCTGAAAATGAGCCACTGGACTATTTCTCACTCCTGCCCACAGTTAGTTAATCCCTATCAGAGGATTCATGCACCGATTAGGTTAAAGTTATCATAATCTAATCGGTTCACTTCTGAACTTTCTTGCATTGTCTCATACATGAGCTTTTGGGGGACACCTCATATCTAACCATAACAGCAACTTGGCATTTTCTGTAAGAATAATGCCTGTTTATTGAAGCAGAACCTCCCTATTGCACCCCACCACCTAGAGAAAAGAGCTGTTGACGTTTTGGTGAATATCTGATACACTATAATGGTGTACAAACAAAGCCTTCCTCCGGGGAAACTAAGATTCAAATTCATGCTTATTACTTTTATAAAATCACAAAATATCACATGTTCATTGTAGACAATTCAAACAATTGTCTAAAAATAAAAGTCCTTCCCTTTCTATTAAGTGAAAATTTCTTCCAGATCATTTATTGCAACACTGTTTCTTTTGTAATTTTGCTTTATGTTCTGTGTTCTGAACTGCTAATTTGTTTTCAGCTACATCCTTTTCAGCATCCAGCTCTTCCATGAGTTCTTGTATAGATTATCATCATTGCTATTTGTTTTATTGTTTTTAATTTCCAAGAACTGTTTATTATCCTCTCATTGATCATTTTCATAGCAATCTATTCTTGTTTAATGAATGCTGTACTGATTCTTAAAATTCTCTGTGGATATTAATTAGACCTTTGAAAACTTACTCTTTTTTTTCTGTCATTGACCATATTTCCTTGCAAGCCATTTGCTAGGCCGCTTGCTTCAGGAAACTGGTTCTCCTCCAGTGTCTTATGATTTTTTTGAGGGGGTGCTGGGATTGAACCCAGGGCCTCGCACATGCCGGGTATCATAAAACTACATCCCAGCCCATCTTATGATTCTTGTGAAATTGCATCTAGTGATGAAGATCTAGATGTGATCAATAATGGTAACTGTTGTGAGCACCTTTGAAAGCATGAAGGCCACTCGTTCCGTCCTCTACTTGTTTAGACCCCTGGAGTGCAACGCTTGGCTGTGTGTTTGGGGGTCAACTTGTCCCCACTGTCTGCAGGAGGTGAATGCTTATTTGTCAGGGGGGACTTCTCATCAGCTCACGTGGCCAGAGAAGTGGGCAGTGGGTTGGACAGTCTCTTCAGGGGAGGAAGAAAGATGCAGGGAACCCTGGGGCAGAGCAGGTCAGTGAGCGTGGGATTGCTTGGAGGGTGAGTCACACCAGCGCCTGGTATCTCCACCCCCCAGACCTGCAGATGCCCCAGAGTCTGAATTTCCAGGGCTTCCCTGGCCACGCTGATGCTGCTGGTCCAAGGAGGACGTGTTTTCCCCACGTTTTCATTGGCACATTGTAGTTGTGCAAAACAGTGGGATTTGTCGTTACATACCCATACACACGCACGATATAATAATAAAATACAGCCAACATCTCTCCCCAGCACTTCCCCCTCCTGCCCTGCCTCCTACCCTCTTGTCCCTTGAAAGGATGACACTTGGAGAAGTGCAGAATTAGGGGCTCTCCCTGCTATGCTGGAACCCCCTGCCTCTTGGAGCTGGGGTTGGCGGCAGGAAACTGCCTGGGACAGGCCTCCCCCCACCATGGCCCGATGCTTTCATGAGGACCCCAGATCTGCAGCAGACCCACCTGGGGACCTCCTAGAACCTGGCTGCCATCTTTCAGTCCAGGCTCCTCCACACATCCACTGTTTGGGGGCTTGGGAAGCTCCTGAGGCTGTGTAGGAACGAGTAGCCCATCTGGTTCTCCTGCAGCCCTGTTGTGCTGCGAGTTGTCACAGTTGTGACTGAATCTTATCACTCAATTCCTTCTGCTTCACATTGTTCACAGATTTTGAAGTTTTCCTTGTGCCATTGGTGTCCTAATTTCCAGGCTTGCTACAACCTCCTCCTTCATCTCCCTTTCCTTCTTGTTAGCTTTCAACATGATCATTTCTAAACATACATGAAATAACAATAAAACTTTGCATCCCCACCACTAAATTCTGAAGGCTTTGTAATTTAAATATTTATTCTGCCCTTTAAATTAAATTTGGAGAGTAAGATGGGCAAATCAAGAGATTTAGAAGCTACTGCCCACATAGCATTCAACCTCAATTGGTGAACCAGCCAGGAGCAAGCCAGATGACGTGACAGTGGAGCCCAAAGTGACTTAACAAAGTGTCCTCTCCACTGTAGACCCATGAGCCTTTGAACCTTGAGGCACGAGCGAGGCTAAGGTACTTCTGACCACTCCAGGGAGGGCAGTCCAGGCTCCAGGGTGCTGTCTTCGTTGACTCTTGTTGGACACATGCTCTGTGCCAGGTAGTGCCCTGTGAGATTTTACTAGAATTGATCCTCCCACTAACTCTACGAGGGACATCAGTGTTCCCACTCACCTGTGGGTGAGTTTCCTCTTGTGTTCCACCTGCACGTTCTTCCACTTGTCTCAAGAGGCCTCGTGTGGAAGAAGTCCCGGGCACCATGACTGGCACAGGTGGAGAGGGCCTGGCTACCTCCCCGAGAGCTGGGGCTCTTCTGAATCAGCAACGTCAGCTGATCCGAGGATGGGAACTTGGAACGGTGGCTTCCCCACCTCCCCGAAGATGCTCCTGGGCGGCTGACCTAACCTCCCTGTTCTCCCTCTCCATTAAGACATGAAGACAGCAGCCTGGAGCCTGGAACTCGGTGCTGGGTGGAACCCAGGGAGGAGCCGGCGCTGTCAGGAACCTCTTTATCACAAGGCTAACCAAGGACAGGGGACACTTTCCAAGGCTTTCCCTGGGTACAAGGCCAGCCAGGACACCTTCCATGGTAAACTGCAGAGCCCCAGCCCGATGGGATGAAGTAGAAAAGGGATGGATCTGCTGACTCAAAGGCCCAGAGGTGTGTGGCTGGCTTCAGGGACTCTCAGGGTCCATTTCGTCCATCTCTGTCACACAGCCTGGGATTCCTTGTTCTGAGGATGACCCCTGTCCCTCACTCCCTCGTTCCCTTCTCTAAATAATCTGCACAGTCCGTGTTACCTGCTCCAGCTAAACTACTCTGCCCTAGAGAGTCTGTCAGCTGCGAACAGATCTCAATTAAATCTTCTCTGGGATCCACCCTATGACCCAGCTATCCTACTCCTTGGTCTTTACCCAAAGGTCTTAAAAACAGCACACTACAGGGACACAGCCACATCAATGTTAATAGCAGCACAATTCACAATAGCTAAACTGTGGAACCAATCCCAATGCCCTTCAGTAGATGAGTGGATAAAGAAAATGTGGTATATATATACACAATGGAGTATTACTCCGCAATAAGAGAGAATAAAATCATGGCATTTGCAGGTAAATGGATGGAGTTAGAGAATATAATGCTAAGTGAAGTTAGCCAATCCCAAAAACCCAAATGCCAAATGTTTTCTCTGATATAAGGAGGCTGATTCACAGTGGGGTTGGGACGGGGAGCATAGGAGGATTAGAGGAACACTAGAATGGCCAATGGGGAGGGAGGAGAAGGGAGGGGGCAAAAGTGTCAAGAAAAAAAAAGTGGTAAAATGAGATGCTTATCATTATCCTAAGTGCATGTATGAAGTTACAAATGGTGTGAATATACTTTGTATACAACCAGAGATATGTAAAAATGTGCTCTACAAATATAATATGAAATGTAATACATTCTGCTGTCATTTCTAACAACTTAGAATAAAAAATAAATTTGAAAAAAAAAGAAAGTTAAAAAAAAAAAAAAAACACTTCTCTGATCCCTTGTCCTGTCCCAAAGTCCTCAGAGCGCCACGAGGTTTTTGTGTCCTCATTATTTAAAGAATAATAATAGCGAAAAATTGTAAAGTTCTTAAATGTACCTAGGTTCCTTGAGATGTTAGGATGTTCTTTTTAGGATTTTTTTCTTCTTTTTTTCTTGAGGCCTAGGTGGGGGCCATCGTCCACCCTGAAAACTGCGTCACGGGGTACGAGGTCACTCGAACTGCCGATGATTTGTAGGCAATTTGGAACAGACTTAAATGTCTGATCCCTTTCAGGGACTGTAGAGTCCCCTGGAGGCTACATTAAGGGACAAACATAAGGGTCTGATTCTGATGGGGACGCAGAACACCCTGGAGATCAACATGAGACAGACGTAGAAGTCCAATTCCGGTGGGATTAGAAGATTACCTCAAGGCCTGTCTTAGTTGCTTTGTTTTCAGAAAACCACTGAAAGATTATGGGTAATTCTCTGTATAGCCCCAAGAATTCACCTCTTTGGTGCGTATTATATAATTGGAATTGTTTTTAGGCAGGACAATTTTAAAAGAAAAAAAGGAAATTGATATTTTTCTGTAACATGGCTTGATCCCAATATAAATTAGAGAATGAAGGATTTCTCTGTAAATGGGGAAAAATGGACAGATATCTGTTATTCAAGGACTAATTCTCGAACTCACTTAGGACTAAAGGAAAGAACAAACGCTCCTCCCCTCTAAAGGTTCTAAGGAGGAAGATCAGCAGTGGTGTTGCCTGGCCTGGATCGGCCTCATGGACGGACAGGTGGCCACCTGAAGTGACTCAGTGGCTGGACATGACTGGTGGGCCTTGCCTAGCTGTCCCCAACTGCACAGAACCCCCAGGTCTGTGTCCTCTGTTCATCATGTCACACTAGAGACATTGGTGACAGACGGTGCTGCCTCTGGAATTCTGGATCTGGTAGGCCTTCTGTTTCACTCTTTCCATTGCCTTTCTCAAGAAGCACTTCCTTCTCTGCTTCTTGATTAAAGTGAGTACCTGGCCCATTGGTAGCAGTAAAAATAAATAATCTAAAACACCCTGGCAAACAGTAAGTCTAGATGAAAGCTATAAAACCTTTGCTCTCTGCCTATATTTTTGTTTGTGTACCTGGGTGTGTTGTGTGGTGTTTGCATGGTACCAAGCTGGCTCATGGAAAAGCTCTCTGCCTATGTTTTTGTCTGTGTACCTGGGTGTGTTGTGTGGTGTTTGCACGGTACCAAGCTGGCTCATGGAAAAGCTCTCTGCCTATGTTTTTGTCTGTGTACCTGGGTGTGTTGTGTGGTGTTTTGCATGGTACCAAGCTGGCTCATGGAAAAATGAGCACTCATATTTTTTTTAAAAGGATCCAAGTGTCTTTTAGGTCACATGACTTAAATCTTGGACAAATAATTTAAATTTGTCGATAAAATAAGAGTAAAGATGTCTTTAAAACTACTGACCCACACATTGTTCTAGGTAGTCAGCCAATCAAGAAAGTGTTGGCTTCTATAAAATGTTCAGAGTTCAATTATATAATATAATATAATCTTATATTTTGGGGGACTTAAGAACACATCGGCCGAAAAGGAACTCTTTGGCTGCTTTCCACGCCCTGTTATGGACCTGACCTAAGCAGGAGGCGTTCCTCTGACGTATCATGGGAACCAAAACTACCCTAAGGATAGGGTAGGGGGCTCCACCACTACTATTTGCTCATGCTTCCTATGTGTCCCTGTATTCCTTTTGTTTATTGGACCATGTCCCCTATAAACGCTGTCCACCTTCCTCAATAAACTTGAGTTCCAGCGCTGAAGTTTTACCTGACTGGGCTCCCTGGTACTTCCAGGGTCTTTTGAAGACCGGCGGGGGGTGGAGGGTTGGTTACCAGTGACCTTTTACCGTTCCCATTCTCGCCTTATCGCTGAAGCGGGCTCTCCCAGCCTCTCTGCTTGACAGAGAAGGTTCCATTCCCGGGTCCAGGGAGAGCTACAAACCTCAGCTCCCGTATTTTCCCTACATTATATTATATTTATAATATAAATATAAATTATAAATAGTTAACTAGGCTTATCTTCTATTTTGTTGTTCCTGGGTAATCAAAATTAACCATTGAAAATGAGTAAATAAGATTTAACATAAATGGGGTATTTATAAAAGTGTTAGAGAATACGTCTGATTTATTTGTAAGTTAAAATACTAAAACATCAATTGCTAAATATAAATTCAAGCGCTCCTGACTTCTTAAGCTATGACTTGAGTCTATTAATAAATGTGTTTGCATAAATTGATGGTGGATGGAAAAACATCCTACAATTGCTTTTCTTCTGGGCCTAAACTAAAAGCAAAGTTGCTAAGAATTAAAAATCTAATTAACAGGTGTTATTCCATATGTAAAAATGCAAAATAAATTTTTAAGCTGTGTTGTGATTGGGAAAAATCTGTAAAAGGTCAAGTATTTCATATTACTAGAAAAAGGAATAATTAGGAAAAAAAAAACACCCTCAGAAACTTAGTAAAGAATGTTTCAAAAGGTAAACTTGAAAAAGTCAGCAACTAGAAGAAACACATAAGAAAGTTATAGTTATGGTGATATATTTTGTTGAGAAAATTTTTTTTAAAGGAAATATTTTTAGGATGAAAAGGCTTTTTGTCCTAACATCCAAGTTGGTAAAAAAAAAAAAAAAAAGAGAGAGAGAGAGAGAGAGAGAGAGACAGGACAAAACCAAGGATGTAAACGAGTTGTGGAATGTCTAAGTGAGTTGCAATATGTTTGTGGAAGGTAAATCTAAAAGTGCATGTATGTGATTAGGTTGGCTGTAATTAACACAGGCAGTTCAAGATGTCTATTCTTTCTTTTTATAATGTAATTTTGATGGACCTTTATTTTATTCATTTATACACAGTGCTGAGAATTGAACCCGGTGCCTCACGTATGTGAGGCAAGCACTCTACCACTGGCCACAACCCCAGCCTTCTATCGGCTTTTCTAAGGTCAAATTTTAATGTACTGATGTAAAACAAAAATCTAGTTCTCTGTTTAAAATAACAAAGTTTTCTTGAAACACTGATCTGCTCTTATTAAGATAATTTCTTGTGTACTAGGTTTTATGACTTGGGTAAACCAAATCTTTTTTTAAAAAATAGGGTTTTAAGTACCTGCCAGGTTTAAAGTTTTTAAATGATTACTTTATAACTCTGGTTAAATAAACATCTGCTAATTTATGTTATTACAATATATTTGATGCCCTATATAGATGTGACTAGAGCTGTGTATATAGCTGAGGGTTATATATGTTTGAGCTTTGTCTAAATGTCATACAAAAGTTTATAAAACTGACAGCTATGTAGATCTTATACAGGCGAGGTAACCAATGAATGCTCTCCTCTATGTAGCACATAT
>CM046660.1:175129233-175145527 GCA_025594165.1 Tamias sibiricus
ACTACTGCCATCAGAGAGGCACCCGAGGAGCTTCTCAAAATAGATAAACACTCCCAGAAACAGCAGCTCAGACAAGAACCAGCACCCAGGTGCACAGCACACACAGCCCTAGGCTCTGGAGACGTTCTCTAATGCATCATGCTGGCCACCAACGAAACACACTTCACACTAGGAAAGAGCTGCTCAGAAATCACACATGGGACCAGCACAAAAACATCTCCCTTTGTACCAGAGCCTTCTCAGCCACAAAAATAAAAAGAATAATGTCCCTTTGGTGAAAAGAAATCAACAATGACCAAAACACCCATGTTGGGGAAAATAGAATAAAAGTATACAAAACACCAGCTAATGAGCAAAGCAAAGCTTAAGGCACACAGTGTTTGATATCTTTCTAACGAAATCTGTAACAGAAATGGAATCCTATGCGTGGGTAAGTGGAATTTCAAATCTGTTGTTTCTCACAGTGTGGAACGGCCACCTGTGGTCAGAAGCCTAGTCTTCCTGCTCCCGACTCAGCGCCCTGCTACATAGAACATGTCCATTCCTCAGCACGAGGCAAAGAGAGTGGAGAGGAAGCTTAGAAACCAGAGAGACCTTGGACTTTCTACCTGCAACCAAGTGCTCCTGCCTAAGCCACTCAGGGGAGAGACTTCCCACCGAGGGGATGGACTGAAAACCCACCCCCCCACCCACCTATTTTGTTTGTGTTTGTTTTAATCTGAAAAGATACTTACGTGATTCTTAGAATGTTTTGAATATAAAGTTGTATTTGTAGAGCATATTTGAAGTCATGTCTTATCATTTGTTAATTGCTATTAAAGAGCCAGCTGTGATTCTTTAAAAAAAAAAAAAAAAATTCTAGCAGTTTCAGTTAATGATGTAAGTCAAATCCAAGTCATGAATTTGGATTCCACGAGCTGAGAAATGAGATTGTACCCAAACCCACGCACTTTAATCTTTCTTGATGTGGAAAACAATTCCATAAATATTTTAAGCAAGAATTCAATTCAAAATTCAATCTAAAATCTTATGTATTTTTTGTGACAGGACATAAACACATGCTATTTGTGGTGAAGACTAATTTTTATTTTTAAACAACTATAACTGTATACATCTTTTTAAATATTTCTGTGTGCATGTGCTGAGAATCAAATTCAGGGCCTCCATGCATTAGGCAAATACTTTACCACTGAGCTACAACCCCAGCCCAGAAATCTTTCTTTTTAAATGCATCTTTAAAATTAAATATTGAGATACTGGTGCACAGGATTTGTATGTCGCTTTCTTGTTAAATAATGAATCATGATATCTCATCCTTTTCCTTGGATTCCAGGTGTGGAGAAATAATTTTTGCATACTGACTTATGAAGAAAATATGCCCCATCCCTAAAAACAAAACAAACAAAAAAAAAAAAACCAAACCCATCTAGCCTAGGTAAATACCTTCCATGGGTTTTAAGTCAAGGAAGAAGCAGCTCCTTCCATGATTCACAAGCCTAAAAAATGGCAAGAGCCCAACATCTAATCCTTGCCAGCCCCCGAGCATGGCCAAGCAAGTGTGAGCTCTGGTGACATGCGTAGACCTGCCCTTGAGCTTCTGAGATTCTGGTGGGAAGGCAGACAGGAGCCACAAAGTCTGCAGATGGTGGTGGGTATACTAAAGAAAACACAGGAGCTGGGAAGAGAAGAGAGACCTGCTCTGGGCAGGAGGGCTGGAGAAGCCCTCGGGAGGGAAAGCAGCTGGAGAGGCTCATACCAGGCAGAGGGAGCCCAGGTGTGAAGACCCTGAGGTCCAAAAGAGCTTCGCACTCCTGGGGACCTGGTGATTGCCAGTGACATTGCAGAGAAAAAAGGTGAAACGGGGAGCAGGGTGAGCTGAAGATGGAGGGACCCTGAAGACTGTTGGGAACCGAGAGTCACGAGGCTTCTATACACTGTCACGTCCTCTGTCACTTCCCTAGCAGCTACAGTGTTGCTTTGCCAAGAATTTAAGAAGATACTAGCTGTACAAGAGAGAATCTCTGTTTTAGCCAGAAAATGTTAAGTGATCCGTTCGCTACCTGGAAGCTTCTGTCCTCCCGGTTCTAAACTGCTGTGTCCCTCCATCCTGCTGGCTGTCCTTCATGAAGTCACAGAGTCAATCACAGAGATGTAACTATGGCATCACAGGAGCACTATGCTCTCTGTGCACAGTCCAGAGGGCTGTGTAGGATCTAGAAGGGGTGCAGAGACAAAGTGGCTGACTTTAAAGAAATTCTGGAAATAGCTCTTGGTTGGTCCACTTTGCATTGCTGTGACTAAAATACCTGAAAAAAAAAATAACTCAGAGGAGGACAGTTTTATTTTGGCTCATGGTTTCAGAAGTTCAGTCCATGGTTGGCCAAGTTCACGGCTCTGGGCCCAAGATAAGGAAGAAGAATATCATGGCAGAGTGGGGTGGAAGAGCACTGCTCCATTAATGGCAGAAAAAGGGAAAAAAGAAAAGAAAAGGGCTGGGATTGTGGCTCAGTGGTAGAGTGCTCACCTAGCATGTGCACGACCCAGGTTCGACCCTCAGCACCACGTAAAGACAAATGCATTGTGTACAACTAGAACAAATAAATAAATATTTAAAAGAAAAGAAAGAAAAAAAAAGAAAAGAAAAATCCAGAAAGCAGAAAGAAAAAGAGGAAGGAGGTACAGGGAGAATGAACCCTTCCAGGAATGCCCCCACTGACCCACCCCCTCCAGCCACACCCTATCTGCATTTCACCTTTGGACATTTCTGCATTGACACAGGAGTTTTGGGGGGACACCTTATATCCAAACTATAACTACCTCTAAATTAATATTCATTACTCTGCTCTTTTATTCACTTACACATTCAACAAATGCACCTGAAGTGCTTATTTTGTGCTAGGCAATGTACTAGGAGCTGAGGAAAGGGAAATGCATATGTCCTAGATCTTTCTAAGGTGTACCTACCTGTGGGAATCAATAATTATTCTAAAGAATAATAAGAAATTAGGTAGGTGACAGGGGCTTAACTGTTGAATTCTATCGAATATTTTAAAAAAATTGAAATGAGAGAATACTGCAAAACTCAGTTTTTGAGAATATCACTATCCATATACTAAAGCCAGAAAAGGTTGTCCCAAGCAAAGAAAACTATGGGCCAATACTCTTGATGAACAGAGATACAAAAATCCTCAAGAAAACACTAGATAACTGAATTAATTTAGAAGGATTATTCACCATGATCAAGTGGGATTTATTCCTGGAATGCAAGGATGGTTCAATCTACATGATTCATTCAACGTGACGTATCACATTAACAGAATGAAGGACCAAAACCACACGATCATTTCATTAAATATAGAAAAGCATTTAACAAAAATCAGCATCATTTTTTATAAAAAGGCATACATTTGATAAAAAACTAGGTATAACTTTTACTGCAACCTGAATATCTTATATGTGATAAGCCTAGAATAATCCATGGTGAAAAATTGAAAGACTTTCCCTTAAGATGAAGAACAAGAAAATGATGCTCATTCTTACTGCAGTACTGGCAGTCCTTGCCAGAACAATTAAGCAGAGAAAAATGAAAGTCATCTAAATAGAAATGAACCAAGTAAAAATTGTCACTGTTTGCTGACAACACGATCTATGTATAGAAACTCCTAAAAATTCCATCCAAAAACTGATGGAACTAATAAAAGAATATAGTAAAATTTCAGGGTTCAAAATCAATACACAAACATCAGTCTCTAACTGATAACAACCTTTCTGAAAAAGAAGCCAAAAGAACACTCTGATGTAACTAAAATCTGATTCCACTAAAATAAAATGTTTAATAAATCTATCCAACGAGACAAAATACCTATACACTGAAAACTAAAAAAGTTTGAAAGAAGTTGAGGAGAACACAAATGCATGAAAAGACGTCCTGTGTTTGTGGATTGGAAGAATTAATATTGTTAAAATGTCCAAACTACCCAAAGTCATCTACAGAGTCTACACAATCTCTATCAAAATTCCAATGTCATTTTAATAGAAATAGATAAGAACAGTCTTAAAATTGATATAAAACTACAAAAATATCCCTAATAGAAAAGGCAATCATGAGTAAAAGAGGAAGGCTATCTGAGTTCAAACTATGCTACAAAGCATAGAATGGTAACAGACACAAAGTGACCAATGGTACAGAACAGGGAACCCAGAAATAAACTCATGCATCTATGGGCAATTGATTCTTGACAGTGGTGTCAAGAGTACTCAAAGAGAAAAGGACAGTCTCTTCAGTAAACAGTCCTGGGACAAGTGATACCCTTATGCAAATGAATGAAGTTGGACCCTTACCTCACACGTTATAAAGAATCAATTCAAAATGGATTCAAAATTTAAACATAAGCCCTATAAAGCTACTGGAAAGAAACAGGGAGTTGGGGAAACTCCATGACAAGGGGCTGGACAAGCAGTTTTTTAGATTTGAATCAAAAGCACGGATAATAAATCAAAACTAGACCGTGGGGTTATGTCAAACTAAAGAGCTCCTGCAATGCAAAGGAGATAGCCTATGAACTGGGAGAAGACTTGCAGGCCATACAGGTGATCAGGGGTTAAAATCCAGAATACACAGGAACTCAAATAACTCTGTTGGAGAAAAGCAAATAATCCAATTAAGAAATGTGCCAGGGACCTGAACAGATATTTCTTAAAGTAAGATGTATGAAAAAATGCTTGTCACTTGACATCAGGGAAATGCAAACCTCAAACGAGACACTAACTCATGCCATCATATGACTGTTATCAAAAAAGAATGATGACAATTGTGTCAGGGATTAGGAGAAAATGGACCCTCTGTACACTGCTGGTAGAAATGGACCAACGTGCAGCCATTGTGGAAAACAGCATGGAGATTCCTCGTAGAACTAAAACTGCAACTACTATAGGATTTGGCAATCCCACACCTGGTATTTCCCTGCAATATTTGAAATCCATATGTCCAGGGGTGCCTGCACTCTGGAGCTCGATGTAGCACTAAGCACAGCAGCTAAGTGCCATCATCCGTCAAGTGTCCATCAGCAGAGGGACAGATAGGGAAAATGCAGGCAAATCCACGTGGGATACTAGTCAATCTTAAAAAAAAAAAAAAGAAAGACATTCTGTCATTTCGTTCAACATGGATGGAATTGGAGACCAATTATGTTAAGTGAAATAAACCAGGCACAGAAAGACAAATAGCACATGTTCTCACTTATCCGTGGAATATGAAACAATGGAACTCAGAAACAGAGAGGAAAGTGGTGGCTGTGGGGGCTGGGGTGGAGGGATGGGGAGGCAAGGGCGGAGGGTCCAAAGCCTCAGACCAGAGGGAGGAGGAAGGTTGTATTTTTCTTTTTTCTTTTTTTTTTTTTTTTTTGGTCTGTTTCAGACCCAGTGCACAGCATGGTAAATATTGTTAATAGCATGGTGTCCATTTTGAAATCACTTAGAGTAGATTTCAAATGTTCTCCCCACAAAAAAGGACAGGTATTTGAGGTGGACATGTTAATTAGCTTGATTCAATTATTCCACATTATATTCATAAATCACTCTGTATCCCATAAGTATATGTAATTATAGTTTTCAATTTATAATAAAATTATAATTAGGTGTGATGGAAAAAAATAGATTCTTGTTTTCAAGTGTGTCAGTCCGGTGTGTGTCAGTGGGGTGTAGACACAGTTTCCTTAGAAAATCTGTAGGTTTGTCTTCTGTTTTGTTGCTGCTTCGACCATACTGATGTTAGGAGGGCCTCGTTTCTCTCTCTTCCCTCCCCTCCTCCTCTCTCCTTTCTTCCTCTTTTCCTCCTGTGTGATAAGAAGCTGGCTTCGCCTCTCCCCTTCGCCACGCTTCTGTTTTCATCACCGTTTTGGGGGGCAGAGAGGACAGAGCTGAGGTTCGTATTGAATAGCCTGCTTCTCCCTGGGGAAGGGCCCTCTGGTCAGCGTGTGGTGTTTAGCAGCAAAGAAGCTACCTAGCAGGACACCTTGCTTCCCTGGTTCTGAGACGGGCTCACCCGCCATCAGGTCCCCTCGGTTCCATTAGAGAATCACACTCTCTGCACTCCGCAGGACAGAGGGCACCTGACCACAGACCCAGCCAGCCAGAGCCTCCAGACCTGCAGGACAGCCACGTGACCCAAGTCAGGACAAGTGGACAGAGTGTGAGAGTGTTTCTGAAGGGTCCTGGGAGAGATGCTGCAGGTGCTAGGAGAGCTTTTGTCATGAGGGTGGGGAGTGGGGACTGCCTGAGCCCGTAGAAGGGCAGAAGGAGGCTGGGCAGGAAGGAGGTGAGTCCTGGAAGAGTCTAGGAGGCTGCGGGTGACCACGGGCCCTGGCAGGGACCTAGCATCAGGGACCTCAGGAGGAAGACTAGTCTCATTCCCTTTAGGTGGTCATGGCCCCATCCCCCCAACTTTGAAAAGGAGGAACCCGAGGCTCAGAGCGTTTGCAGGGCGAGGCTGCAGTCACAGAGCTGGAGCTCTGCTGAGACAGGTGCCTGCGGGTCTGCCCACTCCCACGCTCCGCCTCCAGCAGCTGCTCGGAGGCTGCCTCAGAGCACAGGCAGGAGAGCGCCCGCTGCGTGCTTCCTCCCTAAGGTCTGGTTATAGAAGGTAAGGGTGTGCAGGACTGAGGAGGAGCACAGTTCATTCACCTGTGTGCACCTGCGCATCAGGTATGGTTGCAAAGAAAGTTGTGAAGAGTATAGGAAAGGGCTGGGGTGCAGCTCAGAGGCAGAGCACATGCCCAGCGTGCTGGATGCCAGGGTTCAATCCCCAGCACCAATAAACAAACAAACAATCAAACAAACAAATAAAATAAAAAGGAACAACAGCAGGTGTTCAGGTGGCTCCTAGTTTTGCCCAGAAACCCACCTCAGTCTTAACCTCCTAATTCATCCTCCCCCAGCTGACAAGAGACTGCACTGTTGTCTGAAGGCAGATAGCCCAGGCCTGGCGAGGACACCCGACACTGTCAGGCAGCCCCTCTCCTCTGGCCAGCTGGAACCAGAGAAAGTGGGGTCGGGGGGGTGGCTGGTGGGAGCTTGGCTTTGGAGTGATTTCTCAGTGATCCTGATGAGTTGATTAATTTCCATATCAGCTCAAGAGACTCCAGCCACTGTCCCCTGAGGCCCCAGGAGAGCAGAGGGCAGGTGGCAGGTGACCTGCTCCCTCTCCAGGCAAGTGGGCATGTCAGAGAGGGCACCATGGGCGGTAGCCAGGTAGGCTTTGAAAGAGAGGGATGGGGCTTCCTTGGTTTGCCTTCTGAACAGCAGCATCTAAACGCTCACAGACGGGGCGGGGGTGGGGGTTAACACGTGAGTTTCTTTTAGACAGACACAAAGGACTCATTCTCAAAGTCCAGACCACGGCTGTAACATATTGATGTATAATTACATGTTGCAGATTAAAAGGTGAATATTTCTGCTATCAATTGCCCCCCCCCCCCCAGGTGCCTGGTTCCATTTGCAGTTCCCCTGGGTGGAGACTGTGGGAAACGGGTTTCTGGTCTTCTCTGTCCTTGATGCACCTGATTTATTTCATCTGCACAAGGACCCCATGACACACATCTCTCCCATGAGGACTCCCCAGGCCTGGTGGTTGGCACTTTGTTTCTGAGCTTGCTCAAAATGCGCAGAATCTTCAAATCCCAATCTTGACCACTTGTTGTCGGGGTCGCCTCTTCCTGCCCTGCCATTTATTCTGCTCTGCGCCTTGCAGGTGGGCCACCCAGCCTGAGCGTGGAGACTCTCTGCCCCCAAGCGTTGGCTGGAGCTTCTTGGGCATGGTAGAGACTGTCTGCAGCACTTGAGGCTCACCTGTGCTCCCAGGGAAGCAGGATTCCAGCTCACCTCACAGCTCCGTGGTGCTCCAAAGCCAGATACTGTGTGACACGAGCCTCATGTTATTTTCATTCCAGAAATCATCCTCAGTGGTGACACACAGCTAGGAGCTGGCATCTCAGAGATGCTAACCTGGATCTCCCCAGCGACAGATGTTCCTCAACCCTGGCTCCTTCTGCTGCCTCCTGGGAGGGAGCTGGACCTCCAGGCCTGCGGCTGCCTGAGTGACACACAGCACCGACTGGCATGTCGGGGAAAGAGTGACAGAATAGAGGGAGGCTTCCTCCTGCTGACTGTCATGGCACGTGTCTCCAGGAGGGTTTTGACAGTGTATGATAAATAATACCAAGACTGTAAAGCCACTGGAAAGAAAATAAATGTTGAAGAGATTCACAATATGATTTAAGATTTTCATCCCAGCAAAATTTGGCTGAGACCACCTGCAATTGATCAGGGATTTTAACTCCAAGCTCCTAGGCAACCCAAGAAAAGGGATAATGCTCTAAGTTTTGAATAATTTTATTATCTACTCTTCTCATCCAAGAGAGACCAATTTTTGTCACACCCACCATGCAGAGTCCACCTTGTGGAGATAATGTTCTCTCTCAATAGTCTTCAATATTCGTTAGATAGCTTAGACATCTCTGTTCCCAGGGTGGTAGAATTCCCTTGTGCTGTTTTTCATCTATTGTGATCCATGATTGTCAACTTAACAGCCCTTCAGTCTTGATACACATGTCTTCAAATTATGATACATTTCCCTGAAATATTTTCTTTAATAAATTGAGTGCCTCCACTTTTTTTCCCCATTTTCTCTTGCCAGACCTCCTGGTTTTTAGATATTTAATCTCCTGGGCCAAGGTCCCATTTTCCTTAACTTTTTTCTTACTTATTTTCTATTTCTTTGCCCTTTTATTCTGTCTTTTTTTTTTTTTTTTTTTTTTTTTTTTGCAGGGGAGGTACTGGGAACTGAACCCAGGATGCTCTACCACTGAGCTACACATCCAGCAATTTTTTTTATTTTGAGACAGGGTCTTGTGAAGTTGCTGAGGCTGGCCTTGAATTTGTGATCCTCCTGCCTCAGTCCCCCTAGTAGCTGGGATTATAGACATGTGCCACTGTGCCCGGCTGCTCTGCCTCTTTGAGGTATTGCTTCCATTTTACCTTTGACTGAATGTTTAAATTTCTGCGAGTGTATTTCTGTTATTCTGCTTCTGTGGGTGGCGACGGCATCCACACACCCTGCTCTGCACCTTGCTTTTCCAGCAAACAGAACATCCTGGAGAAGGTTCAGAGTGGCTCACAATGGGCAGCCTCCCTCTCTCAAGGAGAGGTCAGTGGGGCATCGCAGGGATGTGGGTTCACGTAGCCTGGGCAGGGCTGCTCTGAGGCAGGATAAGTGTGCCCCCACTGAGGTTCATTGCCTGCAGAGGGGGAAGACATGGGTGTGGAGAAGCAAGGACATCGCAAGGCTAAGAGTAGCCACTCAGGCCAGAATGGAGTGTGGCTGTGTGTGTCGGGAAGAATGTGACCTCAGAGTCCAATGAAGGACTCATCGCTTTTCCAAGGGCTTTTACCAAAAGCTCCAGACTTAAGGTAGAGGAGGGATGTGGTGACATCTGTCCTTCACAAGTGTCCAGGATGTAGGGCTGCACAGACGGGGAGGAGGCTCAGGTCGGGGAGACAGTTAAATGCTTGTTTCAGACTTCAGGGCAAGGAGTGACAAGGAAAAACCTAGACAAGCCCTCTGGCTTAGTTGACTTAGAAACCTCTGGTTTTGGAGGTCACACACTGGGCACCGCTGGCCTCCCACCAGCTCTGCTGGAGATGGCCCCTCTGACTCCTGGGTTCTGTGCCCGTGTTGCCCAGGTTACTCTTCAGGGACCTGAGGCGGATCTGCTGAAAACACTGACCCTTCACTGGGCCTGCGGATACCTCATGGGGGGCTGGGCCTGGGTGAAGGCTTGGCCTCTGTCCTCATGCAGTGTCTGTCCCCTTGGCTGCCTTAACCTTTGGGTCAGATTCTACTCAGCCCTGCGTCGGCTCTGCGGGACATTGGAGAAGCGTTTTGTCCAACACTGTAACGTGACGTTAACTTGACCTACACTTGCTAGACTGTCTCCTCCACCTTCAAGGCCAAAGACATCTACCAGCCACTATGACCAGAAGCTCCAGACCACGAGAGGACTGAGAAGAGGTGGCCCCCGAGCTCCAGGAAGAGCTCCATCTAGTCCCAGGAAAGACGTGAGCATTCCTCTTTCTTAGTAGCCTCTTCACCTCCCTCCTAGGCCCTCCCCTCCTAGCCCGCCCTCTGCCTCACCCTCAATCCCTGCAGACCAGGAGCTGCTTTGTGAGCTGAGCTCCCTCTTCTCCATTCTTTGGCCACTGACGCCCACCTCTCGGACACTGGATTGTCCATGGGATGAGCTTCTGAACCTGGAACTGTTGACACCGTGACCATGGGAACAGAGCAGAGGACACTGGTGGTGACTTTGAATACTGTGGAGGTGGGAGCTGTCCATGCAGGGGCTGGGTGGAGGACAGGTGGCAAGGAGAGGTCCACAGTGATGCATCGGGTCCTGCCTGGTCCTCACAGGACGAAGGATCCCACAGGAGGAGGATATGGTGGGTCAGGCTGGGCACGAGGAGTCTGCAGTGTTCATGGTTCAGCCACACGGACGTGCTTTACCTGGAGGGGGCTGATTCTGAACGGGGAGGGTGGGCTGAAGTGGTAGATTTGGCTTCGCGGGGATACAGGTAGAAGTGGTCACTTATCTACGAAAGCCTTGGCTGTCCCTCTCCCACCAGGCTCCTGCCGCCCCATCTCCTCGAGCACATCTGTTAGGCACCCCTGCCCCGGGCAACTGTGGACAGGCTGTTCTATTTGACAGGTGGCTCCTCGGCGTCTTGGGACAGCCACCTTAACACCTCCTTCCATCTCTGGAAACGTCTCTCTTGGGTCACCTGTCTCCTGTTGGAGTCTCCCCAGCCATGACTCTGTCAGCTTTGCCTGCTTTGTCACTGCCTGCCCTTATCGTTGCGTGACCTCATGTCGTCACTCATTCACTAACTTGTCTACTGCTTGGTCCTTGGCCTCTCCTCCCTGCATCAGGAAGTAAGGTCCATGAGAGGGGAGACTGCAGTCGCTGTCCTCTCCACAGGCCCCACAGCACTCCCTGCAAGTAGCCAGTGCTCCAGAGACGTCTGTGCAGTGAGTGGAAGAACAACCAAAGAGGAACTGAGACATGGCTAAGGGGGTGCCGTCAGAGAAAGAGAAGAAAGTCAGAGTGGGCAGGGCCCTGGAGGCCAGTGGAGGAAGGATTTCAAGTAGAAGAGAAGAGTGGGGTGCGTCAGGCGGCAGTGAGTAGCAGCAAAGGGAAGGCAGAGCTGCACCTAGTGGACAGGCAACAGGAAGGTCCTGGGTCACCTTAGGAAGGCCAGTGAGAGGGGCAGTGGACGGAGCAGGGAGCCGGGGGGAAGTGTGGATGGACAAGAGCCTGGCTCTGGGTGGATGAAGACAGGACGTAGCTAGAGGGTGACCAAGCTTTTTGATTTTGTTTTCCAAATTGCTTATTGGTCTAGGGTGCAAAGGACAAATAAATGAGAGAATGTGGACCAGACAGGAGCATGGAGGTTAGAATTTCAAAGGTGGGTGCGACTGAGAAGGCAGCAAGGGCTGAGGTGTGGCCATGCAGGTGGGACGGAAGAGCTGCCTCCCCATCTTCATATTCAGCCGTTCCGCAGCTGCAGTCTGACCTGGGTTAGATTCTCCCCTACCCCACCCCTTCAGCTGCCCCTGGTTGCTCTTAAGTGTGTTCTGACAAAAACTGGCCTCCATAAATATCCATTTCTATGCATTTTTAAGTTGCCTTTGCAAGTTTAACCAGGTTTGAGGTGGCGTGAGGGGAGCCTCCCACCATGACCTGTCAGGTCGGAGTCCTCACATTGGCCACTTGACTGAGTTTCGCCTTTCCTCCCTCATGAGTCTGGCCATCTGTCACAGCGGCAGACCACTGGTGTCCCTTCCTCTTCCTGCCCCGAAGAACCCAGTCAGCCAGTTAGAGAATCAGTTGGTGAGACAAAGACCGGATGTCCAATCTCCTTCCATCTGAAAACTTCCTGAAAATATGGCGGAACGTATACAGGAGCCACGGTCCCAGGTTCCCATCTGCAGAACACAGAGAGGGAGTCTGTGCCGGCCCGGGGAGATGAAGGAGGAAGGCTGTGAGGCAAACAGGCCTCCTCTGCTGCCAAACCTTCCCACCATGAGGACTGAGCTGCCACAGGCCAAAGCCACAGGGCCAAGCGGCCAGGGACCGAAACCTTTCCCTCCCTTCAGTGGTTCAGCTTAGCATTTTGTCACCCTGATGGAAAACTGGCTAACATAAAAGGCCAACAAGATTGACGGCGATTATGGGTCCAGATTAAAGTTTCATAGGTGTGTGTGGCAGGGGGAGGCGGAGGAAGAAATCTAACAGATCCGTTGTTTTCCTTATAGAAGGATAAATAAAGCCCATTTTCTTATTGACTTTGATGATTAGTTTCTATTAACTTTAACAATGTGTTTTTAAATCTTTAAATGCAGCCATTATTAGAATTAAAAGAATATTTGCTTTACAGGCCTCTACTGAAGCCCATCCAAGGAAAGAAAATGGCGGGGGCGGAGCACACCTCTCAAGTACAATAAAATGGAATGGTGAGGAAGCACCCAGGAAACAGACAATGGAGCAGGACCAGATGCAAATGGCAATAATGTGCAGTAATGGGTTAGCTCTTCGTAAGAAAAAGGGGAAATTTGAACTAATAAATTGCAGGGATCAGCTGCTCACAAGTCCGACCTACACCATGATGAGAAAAGGCAGGATCATTTTTTTTTTAAAGGCGGGCGTACATCAGGCAAATGAGAACCACAGAGGAGGCCAGGGAGAATATGTAAGCATCACTCAGAGTTCAAAGCGGAGGCCCGCCCGCCGGGGAAGGTGGTGGTGGTGCTTGCTCTGGTTGATAAGAGGCAATCAACGCTCTCCCCAGGGGATCTCATCTTACACCCAGGTTAATTATCATCTCTATGCTAATGAAACCCAGTTTACATCTCAGGCCAATCCAGTTATGACACCCCAATTTCAGTTGTCTGTTAACCACCCCTGCTAAGTCAGGCCATTCCTCCTGATGCAAGTTCCAGCAAGAGGGGCTAGCTGTACTGTTTCCCCAAGGACCGAGGGCTCTCCAGGACCGTGGGGTTTTCAGCACAGACTGGGACAATCCCAGGAAAACCAGGACAATTGGTCATTCCAAGTCCCTCTCTTCCAGGGACACCTGTTGCTTTGCTCTGTGCATGCCCAGCACAGATGGGAATCCAAAGCTCATTTCTGTCTCCTTTATCTGGAAGTTCAAGGAGGGCAAAGGCTGTGCCAGGGTCTTCTTTCTTTCCCTCCCACAGGGTCTGTCACTCAGTCAGTGTGGATGGAATAAAAGAATAAGTGAGCACCAGCATAATGGTCAAGTCCCTTCCTGTGCTACAAAACAGCATCAGAACATGCAGGACAGCTTCCAAATAACTTATCCATCTAAGTATTTTTTTTAAAAATATGTTATAAAACAACAAATAGCAAATCCAGTTTTGTGCGTGTGCAAACACGTGCACACCCGTGCGCAACCTTCCACTAGGCCAGAACAGAAATCCTCTGAACCCTCTACTCCTCATAACCCTGCCATAGCCGCCCATTTACTTGGCTTCACAAGGGTTTAACTCCTACAGTGCATTTTAGTTTCCTATGATTTTGGCTTTTTGTTCAACTTTGTTGAATAACTTTGGATTCCTAAATAATAAATTAAAATAGATTCATCATTATTACCAGGCTCAAGATGCTTTTCTTTTTCCTTTTTCTTTCTTGCAGCCCTGGAATGGAGCAAGGCCTCGTGCATGCCGGGCAAGTGCCCCACCACTAACTGCACTCCAGCCCTGGTTTTCCCTCTTGATCCAGGCATTGCGGCTCATGGTACCATTTATAGAAACACTTTCTCTTCCCTAAATATTTATTAATGAAATATTTTTATTGCCAAACGTGCCTTCTAAATATTTACTTCAAAGGGGTCCCTCTTGCAAAGTTCTGTTTACAAAACTGCTAGGAGAGAGTGTGAGCAACTTTGACTAGAATCACTCCGCGCTGGAGTGATTTCAACTACAGCAGCGAGAGGCTGTTTGGTTATTGGCTGTGTTGCAAAATGATGGATCCGGTTCTGTCACGTTTGTGTGGTTCTAACATTTACAATGCTTAGTCAAGAATAGATGTATACAAAGTAATCTGCAGGAAGGGATCTCGCTGTGACCGTCGAGTCCAACCAGAGAAGCAGAATGGGATCCCTAGTTTTGGTTCACAGCAAGTGAAGGTGACGGACACAACCATGCTACAGCCGCTATGGGCTTCTTCTTCTACTTGGTTCCGGATAGAAATACTGCAAAGGCAAACTATGGCACCTCTTGACGTCATTGCCCGTTTTGGAGCTACCGGCTCCTGGTGTCTGGGTCCCAGCTCCCTGTGTCAACAGCTCACCTGAGGTAGAAATCGTGAAGAGGCAAAGTGGCAGCCTTTCAAGGAGACTTTCCTGGGGCTTGTGCTGGGGCACAATGGAGGCAGGGCATGGACTGGGGCCCCTGAACGGCTGGTTGAGGACGACAGTGCAAAGCTTACAGAGTCAGGGGGCAGTTGAGGATTTCTGCACCATAGGATCTTTGTTCTTGGCACCTGGTCTGCACTTGGCCTACAGATCTGCACATGTGGGCTGGTCCATCTAAGTGCTTGCAAAAGGTCACGGAGGTAACTCACGACCGCCTCCCCAGGAAGTCTTGTGTGGGTCAAGTTCAGGTATATTGCACAGGCTGAGGTTGCAGGGAAGCTTGAGGCAGAGTCCGCAGCTCCTGAGCCACAGTCATTGGTTTCAGATTTTTGAAAGTAGCTTGCGTTAGTCAGGACACCTTGGTGAGGGCATCAGGGCTCTCCCTGCTGTCCCAATGCCTGCCTCACAGGCTCTGGGGCATGGGCCAGCACACACACATGCACGCGTCACTCTCATGTTAGGCAAGCCCTGGGGTTCCTTGCTGCCTTCCAACAAATTTTGTTTTTTTCTATTTCTAATTGTCCACTTGGGTCCCCATTTTATGCATAGCCTCTGAGCACAAGGACAGTCATCTTGGATTTAAATATTTAGGCAGCTTTCTGACTGCTTGTGGCTGGTTTGGACCAGTCTGGCTGGGGATCCGACATCACTGGGTCAGCACTTCACTTGTGAGAGGGAATGGGTTTGCTCAAGTGAGGTCACACACCCCTCTCACAGTGAGGTCTGAGAGAGTCTAGACTTGAGTGTTGGAGTGTGCAGTTAGGGTACACAATCAAATGGCACTTTTCTTTGGCGGGATATGTGTGTTTTACTTGGAATGATGTGGGCTACTTTATTATACACCTTAGTCAGCTCTTCTCAGTTGGGGGTGTCGTAATGCACCGTGGCTTCTATAGGACTGGTGTTTTACTCAGGTAACTTGCCATTGGCAATATGCAAAGGACCAAAGTTGGCATGATTTACTTTGAATCAAATCAGAGGTGTCACCTCTTCAGTGGCATCCTACTCTCCTGCTTTGTTTGGCTCTGCTGGGTGGAGAGAAAGATTGGAAGGACACCCAGCTGGCGGGGACTTGCTCCTGTGCCCAGGCAAACCCCCGGGAATGCCACACCTTGAATGTCATCTGGTCACATTTGCGACTCTGGGAGTCACTGCTGCATTGTGTCACTTGATTTCCGAAAAGGCTCCCCGCTCTCCTTTCTCTGGAGGTGAAAGAGGCAGTTCTGGGAAAGGCGCTCGATAATCTGGGCAGGGCGTGGGGACCTGTGAGCGCAGCTACCAGAGTGCTTTATTATAAGATTCATGTTTGGTAATGGATTCAGTGTGCTTTATAAAACTAAATTATTTGTGCTGATGGACGAGGTAATGAGAAGATAATGCAAAATGGACACAAAGCCTAATGGTCTTTATTTTTAGCTTTCAAGTCTCTCTGTGTCTCCAGTCCCCTGTCCTGCCCAGCTCCATTTTCCCGGGGCAGTACTACTCAGAGCACGCACACGTGCTATCTGCTGAGTGCTCGGCCGAGTGCCAGCTCGTCCCAGGAATTGTCTCCCAGATACCTACAAAAGAAAACCTGGGACTTAACTTTTCTTGTCAAAGTACACAAAGTGCATAGTCTACATTCCCTTTGTTGGGGATCACAAACAAGCAAGCAAACAAAACACAACATTGCATCCAGGTAAACAGAAATGCAAGAGTTCATCGAGGCCCTAACAGAGAGAAGTCACAAGATTTTTGTGAAACTGACCACCTAATGAAACTGGCCCATTACTTGTCCTGCTGGCAATGTTTTGTCAAGATGTCTGTG
>CM046660.1:175145627-175168630 GCA_025594165.1 Tamias sibiricus
AAAGGGGAAGAAAGTTTTGTTGTGATTTTTTATTTGTTCTTTTTAGATATACATTTTGACATATACATTTTGACATTTTATACATACATGGAGTCTAACTTATCCTAATTAGGATCCCATTCTTGTGGCTGTACATGAGGTGGAGTTTCACTGGTCGTGTATTCTGACAGGCGCTACAACATGGGTGAACCTGGAGGACATTGCGCTAAGGGAAATCAGCCAGACACAAGACGCCAATGCCATGTGATCTCACTAGGACGAGGTAATGCAAGTTGTCAAATTCACATGCAGGAAGTAGAAGGGTGGTGACCAATGGCTGGGGAAGAGGAAAGGGGAATTAACATTTAATGGGTATAAAACTTCAGTTGAAAAAGATGAAAAAGTTCTGGATATGGAGGGGGGTGATTGCTGTACAACAATGTGAATTTTGTTTTTTAATTTTGTACCAGGGATTGAACCCACGGGTGCTCAACCACTGAGCCACATCCCAGCCCTTTTCATATCTTATTTAGACACAGGGTCTTGCTGAGTTACTTGTGGCCTCACTGAGTTGCTGAGCCTGGCCTCCAACTTGCCATCCTTCTGCCTCAGCCTCCCAACCTGCTGGGATTACTGTTGTGTCACACTGCACCCAGCAGTCAAATGTTCTTAATGTCACTGAATTCTACTCCTAAAAATGGTTACAACTATAAATTTTATGCGGCATGTATTTTACCACAACATGTTTTAAAAGCTAACCAAGAGAAGAAAAAACATTTTAATCAACAACTGTATGAATTTGAGAGTAAAGAAACATGGATTAAAATGAATGCAAGAATGATATTTCAAAAATCAGAGAATTTTCAGCCAGGTGCAGTGGCACATGCCTGTAATCTCAGTGGCTGGGGAGGCTGAGGCAGGAGGATCACAAGTTCAAAGCCAGCCTCAGCAACGCAGCAAGACCTTGTCTCAAAACATAAAAAGGGATGGGGATGTGCCTCAGTGGGAAAAGTGCCCCTGGTTTAATCTCTGGCACCAAAATAAAAATAAAAATAAAAAGACACAAAAAGAACAAACTATAAATCCAGGCACAGTGGCACACTCCTGTAATCCAAGCACTTGGGAGGCTGAGTCAGGAGGATTGCGAGTTCAAAGCCAGCTTCAGCAATGGCAAGGCACTTAGCAACTCAGTGAGACCCTGTCTCTAATAAAATACAAAAAAGGACTGGGGATGTGGCCCAGCGGTCGGGTACCCCTGAGTTCAATTCATGGTACAAAAAAAAAAAAAAAAAAAGAACAAACTATAAACTGGGCACGGTGGCGCACACCTGTAATCTCAGCATTTGGGAGGCTGAAGTAGGAGGATAGCGAGTTCAAAGCCAGCCTCAACAATAGCAAGGCACTTAGCAACCCAGTGAGACCCTGTCTCTAATAAATTACAAAAAAAAAAAAAAAAAAAAAAAGGGCTGGGGATGTGGCCCAATGGTCGAGTGCCCTGAGTTCAATCCTTGGTACCAAAAAAAAAAAAAGAACAAACTATAAAGGAAAAAGAATGACAGGTTTATCTACATTAAAGTTGCAAACTTCACTTGACCAAATAAAAAGTCATAGACATATGTATGTATACACATATACATAACCAAATGATTAGTATGCAAAATATATAACAAAGGTCTACAAATCTGCACAACAAAACAACTTGATAGAAAAGTAAGCAAAAGACTTGATCATTTCCTAGAAGAGGAAATTCAAATAAACCATAAATATGTGCACTTCATCAAGGAAATGTAAAATTCAAGCCACTTCATAACTGCAGGAATAGCAAAAAATTCTAAATATCACCTGTTAGCAAAGATATAGACTGAAAGGAACTATTATATACTACCAAGAGGGCAAACCGGTATAACCACTTGGAAAAGCAGTTGTGCATAGCTTGGTAATGTGGCTGATTTCATGCATCTTCCATGACCCACCAATTCTGCTTCAAGATACCCTAGAATTAAGTCTTACATGTGTGCGCGGGAGGTATGGCCAAGAATAGGCATATGGGGCCGTATTGGTTTTAAGAACAAAATACCAGAAACAGCATAATCAAATTCTGTGGTCTGATTCACCCTATGGAATAGCACAGTAATAAAAATTAATGAACCACAGGGGCAGGTAGTAACATGCATGAATTTTGAAGGGAAAAACTGCAAAGGAATACATATGTGATTCTGCTTAAAGTCCCAAAATAGGGCAAAAGAAACAAAATGTTGTTTAAGGACATACATGTGCTGATGAAACTGTAAAGAAGAGTAAGCGGTTAACTTAACCTAGGGGTGGGCAGGCTTCCAAGCTACTAGCATCATTTTACTACTCTTTAAAATTGATATGCATGAATACAGGTGCTAAGAAACTATAGATGTACCTCAATGTAACCTCAAATTTGAATCACAGCCTATCATTTCATAAGCCTGACACAACAGTTCAGGGCTTTGCATATTATCTTCCAAGTTTCATCATTTCATTTTTCTGCTAACGCAAAATAAATTTCAAAATGTTCAAAGTCCATATCTTACAGGTGGGTCATCTTGCAAAGGTCCGTTTCTAAGTGGGTTGCCTTTAAACTTGGAGCACAGGTAACCCTAGAGACAATGCTGAGTGCCTATGCAGCAAAGTCAAGGTCATGGGCAGAAGGGCTTAAAGTCACCCTGACTTGTTGATCCTCTCCACAACCTTCCTTTACCTCATTTTACAAGATGTGGGAAGGAAGTGTCTGCCAGCTCTGGGACCTGGTCAAGGTCACCCAGTCAACGGGTGGGCTCTGAGCATGCTCTGTGGACACGCAGTCATCACCTCTGGTGGCACTACCATGGTACCAAGGCAGAACTTTTCTTAAAATCGTTTTTTTTTCCGTCTTTACACTTTTTTAAATTTATTTTTTATTCTAATTTGTTACACATGTTTGCAAAGTACATTTCATTTCATATTACATATAAAGAGCACACTTTTTCAAGTTGCTGGTTTTATACAAAGTATTTTTACAACAATTGTGTCTTCATACATGTATTTAGGGTAATCATGGATAACTCAGTCTGCCATTATTCCTATCCCCTTGCCCCCACCCCTGCCTCTCTCTCTCTTTATTTAAAGCTCTTTCATTCCTCTCATCCCCTCTCTCTTGCCTTTATAAGTTAGAATCCTCACATCAAAGAGAGCATTCGACCTTTGTTTTATTGGGATTGGCTAACTTCACTTAGCGTTATTTTCTCCAACTCCATCCATTTACTTGCAGATGCCATGATTTCATTCTCTTTTAGTGCTGAGAAGTGTTCCATTGTGTATATATACCACAGTTGGGAACCACCATTTGACCCAGCTATCCCTCTCCTTGGCCTATTCCCAGAGCACTTGAAAGCAGCTCACCGCAGGGACACAGCCGCATCCAAGCTCACAGCGGCACAGTTCACAGCAGCTAGGTTGTGGGACTAACCCGAGGCCCCTCTGCAGAGGAGTGGACAGGAACACCTGACACACTCTTTAACAAGCCAACTTCAGGTCAAACGCTGATGGAGCCAGGACAGGCGGGTGACCAGTAGGCGGCAGTCCAGGCTCTAGCAGCCGGCTTCCTGGGTCCAGGGAGTCCCCGCCCGGGGTCGCCCGCCCGCAGCGTCCCTCCCTCGGTTCCTCGGCCCCCGCCCGCCCGGTGCGTCCCTCCCTCGGTCCCCCGCCCGCAGCGTCCCTCCCCCGGTCCCCCGTTCCCCCGCCCGGGGCGTCCCTCCCCGGCCCCCGCCCTCCCCCGGTTCCCCACCCGCGCGGAGCGTCCCTCCCCGCCCCCGCCCTCCCCGGTCCCCCGGCCCGGCCGCCGCCTACCCTCGAGCTGTGCGGGCAGTAGGTGTTGCTGAAGATCATCACCCGGCTGCCCTCGATGAGGCCGCGCAGGCGGCGCCGCATCTCCTCCCGGGCCTCGGGGGACAGCTGGCTGGTCCCGGGGGACGACCAACGGGCGGGAGGCGACGACGTGGGCACTCCGCGGACGCTGGCCAGGCGATGGTTGGGCACGACGCTCACTCTTCCCATCCTCGGCGACGCAGGTGCCGTCGCCGAGCCTGGCGGTGACGGGGACGGTGGCTGCTCCAGGGCCTTGCTTCACTCCCGGCCGGACGGCGCCGGGCCCGCTGAGGAACCTGGACGAGGGCGGCGGCGGCACCCGAACTGCGGCCGAGCGCGGTGAACGCGGCCCAAGCTCCACACGCCCCGCGCTGGCCACGGCCCCAGGGCGACCGTTAGCCCCGCCCCCAGCCGCCCTCGCCCCGCCCCCGGGCCGCCCTCGCCCCGCCCCCGGGCCGCCTCCTAGGCCGCCTTCGCCCCGCCTCCCAGGTCCGCCCGCCCCGCCTCCTAGGCCGCCCTCGACCCGCCTCCCAGGTCCGCCCCGCCCCGCCCCCTAGGCCGCCCTCGCTTCGCCCCGCAGCGGCCCCCTCCCCCCCCATGGGAGACCAGTCACTGACCTGGGACCGAATGCTGCGGGGACCTGCTCTGTGGGGCCACCGAGCACAGAGTGGCCCTTCCTGCAAAAGGGACTTCACCAACTGAGACGAGGCTCTGTAGGCGCGTCACCGTGTTGGCAGCAGGCGCTGGCCGGGACAGGGGCAGCTCAGGTGTGTGGAAACAGGACAGCAGCAGTCGCTCTGGTCACCGCGGTCCTCTGAGGCTCCAGGCCCTCGTCCCTCTGGTCCAGCAGGGCCTGGCCGCAGCGCAGGTGGAGCCCGAGGGTCCAGGCTGGGCTTTGGGACCAGCAACTGGACCAAGGGCCGCACGTGTCCAGGCCCACCGTGGCCTGCTGTGGCCACCAGAGGGACATTTCTGTCTCCTCTGCCACCTCCCAACAGCCGCCAGGGACGGCGTCCTCGGTGGCGTGTGGCCATGGTGAGCCCTCGTGTGCGGGCACATCCCCAGCGCCTCGGGGCGTCCACCCCGGGGGTGGCAGTCCAGGACTTCCACACGTTTGCCGGTGGACGGGGACAGCTGGAGGCCGCGCCTTCCGCGGGCGCAGGGTAGTGGCCCTGGAGGGCCCGGCCACCTCGTCCAGGACGTGGCACTCGCCCTGACTCGCTCAGACGGGGCACGGGCGGCGGGAAGCCTCTGTCTTCGGGGGGACACGGGCGCCGCGTGGCCCTGGTGGCGTGGGGCCGGGAGGGGTCAGCGCCGCGCTTCCCACCAGCACCCGGCGCCCGGCTGCCCCCGCGGGCCAGGGCCGAGGTGGCCAGGCTCCAGTGACACAGGGGCCACCCGAGGGGCCGGGAGGTCCCCTTCAGGTGGGGCAGGAAGGACTCAGTCCTTGCGTGAGAGTGCACACGCCACTCAGGCACGTGCCTGCACACGAGCGTGCACGCATCACACACGTGCGTGTGCTCGCGCCTCGCAGAGCACCAGGCAGGCCGAAACCCTGCGCTCCACAGTAGAGGAGCCGCCCCAGGAGTCAGGGTCCCCCGGGTGGCATCGCGCACTTCAGGTTCTGTCACTGTCCCTGCCTCCGCGGGCACCTCGTCTTCTTGGCCCAGAGTCAGAAACTGGCTCTTTCCAGAAATGTGATGAGTCCCTTGGAGACGGCCTATTGGCCATCTACAGCACGTTAATGCGCAGATTCTGAAAACAGCTTCTGTTTGGGGATATTCGGAGCAGCAGATTTGTCAGGATGATTTCTACAGTGGTCTCTTTAATAAAGACCTCTGCGCCGGGCGCAGCGGCCCACGCCTGTCATCCCAGCAGCTCAGGAGGCTGAGGCAGGAGGATCACAAGGTGGAGGCCAGCCTCAGCAAAACTGAGGCCCTAAGCAACTCGGTGAGACCCTGTCTCTAAATAAGATACAAAAAAGGGCTGGCGACGTGGCTCAGTGGTGACCCCAAGTTCCATCACCAATACACACCCCTACCCTGCCACCAAAAAAGAAAAGACTCTGGAACGCAGCATGGTGAGTGGGGGGAACACAGGTGTCATCCTCACATGGACCTGTGTCGCCCCTGCCTTGACTCAGGGTCACATCCAGCGTGTACATGGATAGTGGCTGTGACGGTGACGGACATCAGCTGCTGGGGAATAAACACAGGAGCCCTGCAGGAGGTCTTCAGAGATGACCGTGCTGCTCGGTGACTTGGTCAGGTTTGTCGGGCTCCCACCTCCGCTCTGCGATGGCCGCTCTTCCCGTGCGCGACATGACCAGCGTGACCTGGGAGTGTGGATTCTGTTCAACGCGGACTCACACGGCGTGTCACCACTGGGCACCTGACCTGGGACACACGCAGAGGTGACGGCGGGCTTCTCTCAGGAGGCTCGTGTCCCTGCAGGGTGAGGGGGGCTGGGACACCACGGGGCCCAGCGGGGCTGGGGTGCAGATGGGGCGGCTCTGCTTGGCTGCAGGGGACAGGAGACGTGGTGGGGTCTTCAATGCAGCCCTAGCCGTCAGCTCCGGCTGTCACTGGAGGGCCGCCAGGGCTCCCCAGCGGGCGTGGGGCTGAGGGCCAGGCCTGGGCAGCGGGGACACCCCCAGGACGGCCCAAGATCTCCGCCCCGACAGCGGGTCCTCCCCACTCCCCTGCCACTGCTTCTGTCCTGGGGTCCCGTAAAGTCCAGCTCCGTTCTGTCGTTTCCTCGGGGTTGTTTGGTGGGGTGGTGACCTTCGGAGCCCACGTCCAGGCCTGGGCCTAGCTACCCCAGGGCCGCGGTGCTGCAGCGTGTCCCTGCTTAGAAGGAAAACGGCTGCTAGTCGGGGACAGGGCAGCGCCTGCAGCGACTCAATGCGGGACTTCGCAGACGATGGGGGAGGCGGGCGGGGCCTGGACAGCTGCCTGCCACCAGGCATCTGGTCAGAGCCCTGAGGAGTCCCCGGGCAGGCCCGGGTGGGAAAGGCCTTCCTGGGCCAGGAACAAGCGAGGCAGACTCCTGGCGTCAGCAGAGGGTTGAGTCCTGCGCGGTGGGTGGCATCGTGTCCATCTATTTATTTGTATTTTATCTTTTTTGATTTATTCACTCATTTGTTCTTTATTTTAACTTTTGTGGGCTGAGAAGGTGCAAGGAAAGTGTTCCTGACACCAGTTTCTAATCGCCATTCTCTCAAGATGCAGCCCTGGTAGAGGTTCGGGTGGACCCGCAGACTGCTTGAGCAGGCCTCTGGTGGTGTTTTTTTTTTAGGGCAGGGGAGGTACCAGGGATTGAACTTGGGCATTCAACCACTGAGCCACGTCCCCAGCCCTGTTTTGTATTTTATTTAGAGACAGGGCCTCACTAAATTGCTGAGGCTGGCCTCCAACTTGCGATCCTCCTGCCTCAGCCTCCCGAGCCACTGGGATGATAGGCGAGCACCCTTGCGCCCGGCTTCTCTAGTTGGTTCCTGGAGCCCCTGGGTGCATCAGCCCCTCAGTGGGCCTGGAGGTGATGTGAGGGCCCAGGAAGCCCCTGCCGGCTCCTTACCTCAGCCCCGGGGGTAGGCATGTCGCCCGCGGAGCCCCCATCTCTGCAGAGGGGCTCCTGCCTGCCGTGGTCATGGGCTGGGGGTGTCCAGTGCTCCCTGGCCGGTCAGTTGCTGTCCTCTGGCTCCCTTGGCCTCGGGGCTCCCTGGAGCCCTCTGGAACTCATCAGCACGCAGGACCCTCGGTGGACGCGGCCACCAGGCTGGGCAGGGGCTGCCCTGGGTGCTGTGAGCGGGAAGTCCCTGCCCAGACCTGGCCGCCTGCTCAGCTGTCCCCGAGCTCCGTCTGACCTGGGGCGAGCTCCGTCTGACCTGGGGCCTGCTCCGCCCTGGCGCCCCTCCTGCCCTGCGAGGGGCCTGGGTTGTCACGCGTCGCGTTAGCGACTCTCTGGACAGGCCCGCGGTGGACTCCTGCCCTTCCTGCCTGCCCCGCTGTCTTTCCAGCTGCAGGTGGGGACACCGGTGAGCACCACTGTCCCCAAGGCTGGCCTGCTCTCTCCCAGGCCGCGGCTGCGTCCCCACTGTTGCTTTCTCAAGGTGCTCGGCTGGGACACTCCCGTCACGTGCCCTGTGAAGGCCTCTGCTCCCTGGGTGCAGCTGGGCTGTCACCACGCTGAGCTGTGTGCAGCGGGCAGGTGGGTGCAGGGACAGAGATGGCCCGGTGTCCCCTGGGGCCTGCAGTCGGCTTTTATGAACTGGATTTAAAAAATAAAAAGTCACATCCCATCAGCCTCTGCCCAGCCTCGCCGCCTCCGGGCCTCGGCCTGCTGGTCCCACTGCACCCCTCCCCGCCCCCTGCCACCTGTCGTTGTGCCACTCGCGTCCCCCTGTCACCTGAATGTGTCACATTGTCCCACTCAGCAGCCCTGGCACTTGTTTTCTCTGCTAGGCATGTGCTTCCCCGGGTCCTGTGGCCTCACGGTGTCACACAGCCTCCAGCGCCCATGTCCCCTCCTGAGGGCCCCCTGCACACCCCTAGGTGTCAGTCCTCGCCCTGCCTCTAGCTGCCACATGCCCTCAGACCTCCCGCCCGTCTGTCACCTGCGTGGTGTGTGGCCCGCTCCCAATGGCCGCCCTGGGCCCTGGGCGTTCAGGACACGCTGTCACCACCACCTGGCAGACCAGCGTGCGGGGCAGCAGCAGCGGGGACCTGGCCTGGGGAGGGCAGGGGCCGTGGCAGAGACGCACGAGGTGCCAGGGGAGGGAGGCGTCCTGCAGCAAGGGGGCCCTGGCCCTGGGCCACCCCCGCCACCCCACTAGCCCGGCCTGCTCGAGGAGGAGTCTCGCGTCACAGGACCAGAAGGCCCCGCGCTGGGGATGTGGCATGGGGGCGTGTGGCAGGACAGGCGCAGGGCACGGCCACCTCCTGCTGGCCTCTAGGACACCTGCGAGCGGTGCCTGGGGGTGGCGGGGGGGGGGTGTGCAGAGGGCCTGTGGTCCCCGCAGAGGCCTGTGGTCCCCGCAGAGGCCTGTGGTGGCGTTTTCTCAAGGTTTTCTGGAGGCGTCAGTGACTCTGAGGAGATGCGCGTCATGGTCACAGGGAACAAAGACGTGGCCTTGGGCGTCCCTCTCCTGCCCACTTCGGGCCAGGCGGGCCGGTGCTGGGCAGCGGGCTCGCAGCCACGTGGCTTCTGCGGGGGGAGCTGGGCTGGCCCTGGGCCCTGTTCGCACAGCCGCGGCCCCACAGGAGCGCTTGGAGCTGGGGACAAGAGTCGAGGCTGTGCCCGGCTGGATAGGAGTGGCCCTGTGCCCCGTCTGTGCCGACCCCGGCCCCGTAACAGTGTGCCCCTGCTCCGCCAGGATGTGGCAGGAAAGGGGGGAGGGGACTCTTCAGCCGGGCGTCCCCAGGTCCTGCACAGGATAGTCCCCCGTGGGATTCAGGGGAGCTTCCCGCCAGCGTGTCCTGCTGTAGTCCATAAATACATACAATTATTGTGTGTCAATCGAAAAAAATTAAAAATCACTGCTTCTTCGATAATTAAGAAACAGAAGCTGGGTGCTGTGGTGCACACCTGTAATCCCAGTAACTTGGGAGGCCAAGGCAGGGGGATCACACATTTGAGACCAGCCTCAGCACCTTAGCTCTATCTCAAAATAAAAAGGGCTGGGGTTGTACCTCAGTGGTAAATTGCCCTTGGGTTCAATCTCCAGTACCAAAAAAAAAAAAAAAAAAAAAAAAAAAAGGCAGAGAAGGAGAGGGAAAGTAGGGTGTTGTTTGAATTTCTGATGAACTTGCTCTTTTCCATTCCCGACTGCCAACAGGTTAGTTACCTTTTATTGTTGTTGATTATTATTGTTTCTTGAAGACCCAGAAGGGAGAAACTTTGGTCCCTATTAGGTGCTGGCTCCCAAGAGAGGTCATCCATCCATCTCCCCTTCCGAGGGCTTTACACGGCTCCTCAACCTTCCCCCAGCCCCAGTCCCACCACCAGGCAAGGATGGAAGATGCTTCCTGTTGTTGCCAACTCTCGTCAACAGGGGGCGCAGCCTGAAGAGTTGCATAGAGCAGTTTTCTGAGGCCCTTGGAAAGGCCGTGGCTGATTACCGGTGAGCTGATGCTCGAATATGGGAAAGGGAGCGGCCACTCACATGCCCCCTGCCTTCCTCCTGTAGCGTCCTGCTTTTGGTCCACTGCCAAAGTTGCCAAGTCAGAATTGCAGACCTGGTCCAGGATCATGCCTGTCAGAGCAGGGACCTGCTTCCCTGTCCAGCGGGCCCTGCGCATGTACTAGGTCAGTCTCTGTGGCATGGAAGAACACAGACCAGGGAAGCAGGGTCCTCAGGGCTGGCGGATCCAAGATGGCTTCACCGTGGTTGTCTTCGTCCTTCGTCTTCGTCCTTCTGGGTTGCTGTAACAAAACACCAGAGACTGGGCGGCTTATAACCAACGCCAATTTGTTTCTCACAGTTCTGAAGGCTGGAGAGTCCAAGATCAAATGCTGGCAGGTTGGTGTCTGAGGGCTCATTTCCTGGTTCTTAGGTGGCATCCTGTCACTGCCTCCTGCAGTGGCGGTGGGGAGGAGTTCTATGAGAAGGGCTCCACTGCGGTCCTCTCCTGGCCTCCAGAGCACCCACCTCCTAACACCAGCACATCAGGGGTGAGGACCCCTACTTGCACGCTAGTTCTGGGAGCCCCACCCAGCGGCTCAGCTGGTCCCCTTCTAGGTGGGCCACGTGGGCAGACGTGGCAGACCCTGACTCCAGGCCGGCCTGGCACCATTCATTCGTCCTGACCTTGCCGAAGCCCCGGGGCGTGGTGGGCAGGTCAGGTGCTGATGGCGTCCATGTGCGTGGCTCCAAGGGGCTCACTCTCAAGCCCACGATGGGGCCAGCAGGCCAAATCCAGGGCTCCTCAGACACCCCTGTAGGAGGACCACCTCTGAGCCAGTCCTGGGGACAGGCGGGTTTTGCTGGAGAGCACAGACTGCAGACGAGGAAGCCTCCCCGGCTCCCAGCCCACCACCACAGATCCAAGATGGTTAGAGCTGCGAAGTCACCCTGTCCAGCCCCGCAGGGTAGCTGGGAGGGCGAGGCATGGAGGGAAAGCACACAGATGACCAGGAGCCAGGCCCTGGATCCCGGCCCAGGGCCGCGGCCTCCACTCCAGGCCGCCCTGAGTCAGAGCTCCCCAGGCAGCTGGCGACTCAGAGGAGAGGCAGCACCCAGAGAGGGTGGGGGAGCAGAGCGGTGGGAGGGGCGCCCTCCAGCGGGCATCTCACCCAGGGCCAGGCCCAGCCCGGTCACTGCTAGCCTCTCCCCACGGGACCTGGTCCTGCTTTTCCATGGAGGCCTGGGGAACCCAACTGTGATGGCTTAGATGTGGTGTCCCCCAAAAGCTCACGTGTGGGACAACGCAAGGAGGCTGGAGGTGAAGCCCTCACCCCATCAGTGGTGTCTGGCTGGAGGAGGGGGGCCACTGGGGCGTGCCTTTGGGGTGCATATTTTGTGAGCTGAGCCTGGTCTCTCTCTCTGTTTCCTGGGCACCATGTCCTTAGCTGCTTCCCTCTGCCACCCTCTTCCACCTCACCTTGAGCCCCGAGGAATGGTGCTCTCTGTGGACCAGGCTCTCTGACACCCTCAGCCGCAAATAAACGTTTCCTCCTCTCACTGTTCTCGTCAAGTCTTTTGATCACAGCAGTGAAAAAAAAATGACTAGAACACCAACCTCCCAAGGGGCTTAAAGTCCCAGCAGCAGAGCAGCTACTTCACAGCTGCTGTCCCCTTGTGGAGTGTGGGAGGCATCTGAGGGCGGCCACCAGATCTGCTCTGGTCTGAGCCAGGGGCTTTTCCCTACCACCCTGTGTCAGAGAGCCAGTGAGCTCCGGCCCAGCCAGCTGTGAACTTCCCAACCTGCCCCTCCCCTCCCCCTGGAGTTTCTGGTCTGGCAGCTCTTTGAGGGAAAGGCTGGCTCCCTTGGGGACACTCAGGGCCAAGGAGTGGTCTCGGTTTTAAAAATAAGTTGCAGTGGCAGAGCAGCAAGGGCTATATTCAAAGCATAAAGTGGACCACTGTTATAAGCTCAGAATAATAAACTTTTGTCCTTTCTGAGGATTAGAGTGGTCTGAAGCTAGGAAGGGCTGCCTGGGAGTGGAAGTGCACTCCCATCCCTGGAGGTATTCAAGGTAGAGGACCATCTGCTGGGGACATTATGGAAGGGATTTCTTCTGAGTGGGTAGTTGAACTCAACGCTATCAAGAATAGAAGCTCATCACAAAGAAGAAGCAAGACGCCCACTCCTGCATCCATGCGATAAATGCTTCCTGCTGAAGGCACAGCTGGGCCTCACTCTCCACCAGCTACGCTGGGTACAAGACCCAGTGTCCACCTGGCACCCTGCACGAGGACACCTGGGGAGGGTGGAGGTAGCAGATGCAGGCAGTGGTCAGGAGGGGACTGACTCCTCCGTGTTCTGGAGCCCGCTCCTGCCCACTGTCCCCACCCTGAGGATGGCACTTCCTTCTGTCCCAGGAGGCTCTCAGGTCCTAGCTGATGGCAGGACCACGCTGGCTGCCTCCCTGGAGCCAGGTGACCCTCACCCAGTGACGCCCCTGACACTTCCCACTCATCTCCAGGTGCCGTGGCCTCTGCCTCCCTGGAGTGAGGATGGGGTGGGGGTCAAGGGACAAATGATGGGAAGGAAGGGTGAGGGGGTCCCTCTGAGCAAGGGTTGGGTGGGCAGGCACGGAGAGGCCAGGACCTCCCCGAGCAAGTGATTCTTTGCCTCTAACAACTCTCCCTCCCTCCTGCTTCCTAGCTGCTGGGAACAGGGGAGGCCCATCCCCTGAGGATCGCGGTGCTCAGGGAGCCCCAGTGTCGGGGGCAGAGGCAGGGGCAGGCACTTCGGGGAGGAGCCCCCGCAGCAGCTGAGCCGCATGTGGCCTCAGAGACACCCTCCCAACACCCTGCCGCTGCTTCCTCCTCCTTTTTCTCTTTTGGAGGTGGCCCCAGCTATTGCTTTTCCTCACATGCCTCTGGATAAACCTGGTTTAAAGGCCTGGGGTCACTGCTGGGGAAACTGAGGCAGGAGGATTGCAAGTTTCAAGCCAGCCTGGACAGTTTAGTGAGACCCTGCTTCAAAGCTTTTTTTTAAAAAAGTTTTTTAAAGAAGACTTTGTCATTTGAACACAGACCGGAAATGAGACAATATTGGGCAATAATTATTGAGTTTGCTAGGTATGATAATGGCATTGTGAGTATGATTTTTTTTAAAAGTCACTATCTGTTAGAGAGGAACACTTAAGTTTTTATGGGTGAAATAATGTGCTGTTGGACTTGTTAAAAATACTTAAGCAAAAACACAGTGAAGAGATAGATGGGAAAAGGTTGTTTCAAAAATCTTAGGATAGCAGCTCTTCACCGACTGTATGGGAGAATCTTTTTCCTTTTGTTTTGCTTTCTCTCTCTCTTTTTTTATGTGTCATTGTATTGTTTTTGTTTTGTTCTGTTTTTGCAGTGCTGGTGCTTTACCACTGAGCCACATCCGCACTCCTTTTTCACTTTTTATTTTGAGACAGGGTCTCACTGAATTGTGGAGACTGGCCTCAAACTTGGAATCCTCCTGTCTCAACCTCCCAAGTCACTGGGATTCCAGGCGTGCACCACCACACCTGGCTAGAAGTATCTTCATCACCAGGTCATCCAGCTCAATATCAGAGGGGAGTGAATGAATATTAATCACAATTCTCTCTTCTGCATGAAGGCAGAAACAAGATCAGCAAAATAATAAGTTACACTCTGTGTATCTTTGTCAAAATACATTCTACTGTCATGTATATCTAAAAAGCACAAATAAAAATTTAAAAAATAATTAAAAGATAGGCAAAATTCAGGGCCGGGGTTGTGGCTCAGCAGTAGAGCGCTCGCCTAGCACATGCGCAGCCCGGGTTCCATCCTCAGCTCCATGTAAAAATAAATAAAGGCATTGTGTACAACTAAATAAGTAAATAAATAAATAAAAGATAGGCAAAATACCAATAACTGCTGAGTATAGTGTGTACAGAAAGGTTCAAAATCTTTCTGTGCACATGTAAAAATTATTTTTAAAATATAATATTCTTTTCCCTTGTTAGGTCTCTGTCACACACACACACACTCCTTGTACACTTTTTTACTGTTGTTTTTTTTTTTTCATTATTTAAAGAATACTTTATTAGTTCCCATCAAACCCAAACAGGTAAGACCTTATATATTCAATACAGTGTGTTACCCCCGTACAAATTGGCTTGAAAAAAAAAAATGAGTTTAATATTTTTAAACCAATATGGCTATTAATTTCTCAACACAGTAAACTGGGATACTTTTTCCAAAGTTGACAGCACAGCTAATTCAAATTCTTTTAAAATTCAAACTATATGTATATACATACATATATATGTATATACACACATTCATTCATATAGTGTGTGTGTGTGTGTGTGTGTGTGTGTGTGTGTGTGGTCATGTGACTCTTTCTTTCTCCACACAGCGAGTCGTGTGTCCCAACAGGAGCTACAGAGGCCATTCCCTCCCCGCTGACCTGTGTTGCCATCTCCTCCACTTGGCCTGGTCCCCCTGACTCCTGGGCCTCTTTTTGAGCTTGCCCCTCTGTGGCACAGGCCTGTCTGCCTTGCTGTTCCAGCACCCCTTGTATTACTCTGACCTAGGGGAGGCCTGTGATCTGGCCGAGCAGGTACCCTGTGGTGGGAGTGAGGGTACTGGGGTGGCTGAGCAGAGATGAAAGGGAAGCTGCTCTAGCCAGATGAAAGGTTGGTTTCTTTTTCCTGTCACTCTCTGGTGTGTACAGGCAGTGCTGGGTGGGAGGCAGGTCTGCTGCCTCTGGTTATTTCTTTCTTTTTTTTTTTTTTTTTTTGTGGTACCGGGGATTGAACTCAGGGGCACTCGACCACTGGGTCACATCCCCAGCCCCCCCCCCTTTTTTTTGTATTTTATTAGAGACAGGGTCTCACTGAGTTGCTAAGTGCCTCGCCATTGCTGAGGCTGGCTTTGAACTCACGATCCTCCTGCCTCAGCCTCCCAAAGTGCTGGGATTACAGGCGTGTGCCACCCTGCCCGGCTTCTTGTTATTTTTGAGTTGACCTTTTTCTCTTGCAACCTGGATGTCTACCCTTGAAAGTTTGATGAAACTTACCCTAAGACTGTCTGGGCCTAGACGTTGTCAGTAAAAAGGCGTGATTATCATTTCAATTTTCTAATAACTATTGACCTATTAAAGTTTTCTATTCCTTCTTGAGTTCATTGATATTAATCCATTTAACTTATCAGTTTATTATCATGTGATTATCTATGCTATGATTGTAGTCTTAGAATATCATGTCTTTGTAGTTATTTCATTTTCATTTATATGTCATAATTGTATATTTATTATTTTTTCCTTAAAAAGGCATTTTAATTTATTCAGAGAAAGGTTTTGGTTTCTAGTCATCTGTTGTTTTCTCTATATCCTGGAATTTCATATTTTCTTGCTTCATTTCTTCTCTCTTTCTCTTTTTTTGTACTGGGAGTTGAACTCAGGGATACACCAAGCCTCATCCACAGCCCCTTTTTCTTTGATTTATTTTGAGACAGAGTCTCACCAACCTCTTGGGGCTTCACTACATTTCTGAAGTTGGCCTCTAACTTGAGATCCTCCTCCCTTAGCCTCCCGAGCCCCTGGGATTACAAGGGGGCGCCACTGTGTCGGGCTCTTCTCTCTTCTATTTTGCATCTTTTCTCTTTTATAACTTCTTGAGTTGAAGGCTTAGCTCAGTTGCCTCGTTATTTCTTGACTTTTGATTAATGTACGTAAAGCTATATATTTTCTTGTGAGAACCTTTTTTAGCGGGGTCTCCCATTTTGGACATATAGCATTTTTATGGTTGTTCAGGTCTAAGTATTTTATAATTTTCCCTGGTGATTTCCTCTTTAATCCAGGTGTAATTTACTAGTATGTGATATATTTTTCAGACGTACGGAATTTTTGCAGTTATCCTTTCGCCACTGATTTATGATTTTAATGCATGGTAATCAGACAACGCAGATTATGGGATGCCGGTCCTTTTGAAGGCCGTTAGGCACTTCTTGAGGCCCAGCACAAGGACAGTTTTTATGAATGCTGTGTGCATGCTATAGTTTGGACCTGGAATGCACCTCAAGGCCCCTGTGTTCAAAGCTGGGTCCCCCACTTGGTACTGTAGGGAGATGGAGGGATTTCAGGAGGTGGAGCCTAGGGGGGTCTTCAGGGCACAAGGGGCATGCTCTCCAAGGAGACTGTGGGGCCCCAGTCTCTTCCTCTTTCTCCTTCACTTCTCAGCCAGGTGGAGCCCTGCCGTGCACTGTGCCCACGATGTGCCACCACGAGCCCAAAGCGGCAGGGCCGACCAATCGTGGACTGAAACCTCTAAAACCATGAGCCAAAACAAACCTTCTCTCTTTAAAAGTTGATCAGCCCAGGTCTCGGTTGCCATAGTAGAAAGCTAATGTGCTCAGCGGGGTGACACTTCCACGTGCATGGAGATCTACGTGGGTTCGCTGGGCCTCTCCGTTCTCTGTGTGCTTGCTTGGTCTGCTGGCTCTGTCGGGCTCGGAGCCGCCTGTGCTGCTCTCGGCAGGCCAGAGCTGGCTTTCTTGCCTAGCCACGCGCATCCTTCTCTGGGACGCTCTGGGGTGGGGGCATCTCAGCGGCTTCAGGCCTCCCTCGCCAGGCTCCCCGTTCCTCCCTGACACACTCCTGACACACCCTGCGGTCCCTGTGAACTCTTTGTCATCACACTGCAAGGGACAGGCACCTCCTGCTCTCTGGGACCGTGACTCCTGCCTCTAGAATTTTCTCCCAAGGCTTGCCTAGCTCCTCAAGAATACCCACCTGTCCTTCAAGATTCAGCTCAGGAGCCAGGCGCGGTGGCGCACGCCTGTAATCCCAGCACTTGGGAGGCTGAGGCAGGAGGATCGCGAGTTCAAAGCCAGCCTCAGCAATGGTGAGGCACTTAGCAGCTCAGTGAGACCCTGTCTCTAATAAAATGCAAAAAAGGGCTGGGGATGTGGCCCAGTGGTCGAGCACCCTGAGTTCAATCCCTGGTACCAAAAAAAAAAAAAAAAAAAAAAAAAAGATCCAGCTCAGGTTCCTCCAACCTCATCCACCGCGTCCCCACAGACACCTGGACTCCAGCCAGGCCACCATCTCCTGGTCCCTGCTGGGCTGCACCCTCTCCCACTCTGAGCTGAACCATGCTGTTCCCGTCACCCTGTAGTGCCTCTCAGAAGGACGTCCTCTCTGCTGCTCCAGCACTCAAGCCAGCCCTCCTCTTGCCAGCGCTGCCCGGCCCCTCTGTGGCATCCCTCCCTCCACACACCCTGCCAGTACCTGTGCCTGACCCCGGGCGAGCCTCAGCTCTGCCCTGGAGGAAGTGCGTTCTGGAAACTCGATGGCAAATCCACATGCAACCGAGGCCCAGGCAGGAACTGTCCACGGGGCAGCAGCTGCCGGGGGACAGTGAGGTCCACCTGTCCCTCCTCTAAACACCGTAGCTTTGACTCAGTTCCACCACTGAGTGGAGTTCAGGACTGTGGTCCCAGCTTACTTGATCGCCTGATTTTTCAAGAGAAGCCGTGACGTTTTGTGACATTAGCACAGATGCGTCTGAAACTCGGTGCTCAGCCATCAGAGCAAGCCTGAGGGCCAGGTGTGGCCAGTGGCTGCCCAGGCTGGGGCATCTGGTTGGGGGCACATTGGAGCGGTTGCCTCTGTCACAGGATAGCTCCCCGGGGCACTTGCATGACGTGCCAAACAATAAGCAGGAGGAAGTGGTAAGAAGAGTCAGGGAGAATGTTCCAGAAGGAAGGACAGTGATCAAATCATGGCTCCAGTGGTTGCAGTCTGCGCCCCACCCTGGGTCCAGGAGCCAGCCGCAGTGCGAGCCCCTCCTCTGCCCCAGGCTGCACAGAGAGGTCTGCCCAGGCCAGGGCCCCTGGGCTGGTCCCGCCCCACAAGAATGAGTGCCCAACAGATAACAGGGAGGAAGAGGCTCCTCCCGCCGCCAGGCCCAGGCGGGCGCCTGGGAAGCCAGAATCGAGGCCAGGGCCAGCGGGAGAGGGAGCCTGGCCTGGTAGCACTGGGCGGGCCCCGCAGCTGACCCAGGGCTGTGTCCTTTTCTGTGAACATCCTGGGGGTGTGGCGTGCGAGGCCACCTGGCCAGAGACAGCCCGGGAGCAGGTGGACGAGACATTCAAAGCAGGACGCCTCCCGCAGCCCACGGCCGGCTGGCGGCTCCAGCGCAGGGCGGGCGGCGCGCCTTGTGTGCTTAGCGGGCGCTCTGTTTCCTGGGTGGTGGGTCGGGATTAGAGGAGGCTTGGCGCAGGAGTGTGGACCGAAGGGGCTCCGCGTGGGCCTGGCTCAGTGGCAGAGGTGAGGATAGGTGCGAACCAGGCCCTGGGCTCCGGGTCAGAGCCCCAGGGCAGGCCCTCCCCAAGCCAGGTGCGCCACACCCGGGCCCACCTGTGAGCTGCGCAGAGGGCCAGCACGCCAGGCACCTGCTGGGCACCGGGGGTGGGTGCCGCCCTGGTCACAAGGAAACAGGTGCCGGGATGCCAGGACACCCTGCTGAGCGTCAGTTCCAAAGTGTGTGGGTACAAAGGGAGCCTGAGGGCCGGCGGGCAGGGTGGGGGCTTCAGGAGAGAATTCAGAGCAGGATCACTGCAGAGCTGGGAGGTTTGCTTTGTTTTATTGTTGGTTGTTTGTTTGTTCTAGGAATTGAACCCACAGGTACTTTACCACTGAGCTACACCCCACTCCTTTTTATCTTTTTTTTTTTTTTTTTTTTTTTTAAGGCAAAGTCTTGCTAGGTTGCTTAGGGTCTTGCTTAGTTGCTGAGGCTGGCCTCAAACTGTGATCCTCCTGTCTCAGCCTCCGGAGCCGCTGGGATTGTAGGCGCCACCACCTGCTCAGAGCTGTGTTTTGAGGGGAGAGGAAACATTTGCCAGAATGACAGGGAGAGGGTGTTCGGGTGATGGGTGCATCTCAGCAGCGGCATTTGGGGGTGTGTGAGCACCCTGGAGTTTAGCAAATGCCACCCCTGCTCCTCCGTGGAACCATAGAGGTCAGGGCAGCAGGAGCAGAGGCTGCACGACCTCCAGTCTCCTGTGAGCCTGAGCTGCATCCTCTGTGCAGTGGGGGCCACCTGGACAGTGGGGGAAGGGGGACGAGCGCAGTGGTGCAGGCCAAAGCAGAGGACCAGGTGACACGAGGGCCTCCGGAGAGGAACTGGTGTTGAATGCACCTTCGAGTCTTGGTCTGGGGACACTTTCTCCACCTGTCGCCTGTGGCTCCGTGTCTGAGAGCTCCAAGGGTCCTTTCTCCCAGAAGGTGGGCCCGGACCTCAGAAAGCACTCAGCTAACCAGAAGCCCCCCACAGAGGCCTCCAGGCCCTGCTCCCCAGGACTCGCACTCCTCCAGTGGCTTGGAAGACCCGGCCCTGGTCAGAGTCCCCGGGACCTGTGTGTCCTCCCTTGGAGCCTCGGGGCCCTCTGTCGTGACAGCTGCAGACAGAGCAGGAGCCAGAGGCCAGCAGGACACCCCTGAAGGGTGCTTCTGGGAACGAATCTTCACCCCAAGCAAACTGATGCTAGGGAGGCTGGGCGGGGGGCTGGGTCTGGGACAGGCTGACCTTGAAATCCAGCTCTCACTTAGGGCTATGTGACCCTTGACAGGTTTCTGAACCCTTTTATTTCTTCATCTACAGCTCATTCTGCTACTGTCCCTGGACTAAGTTACTTCCTGTCTAATCACATGAACCCTCACAAACTCCAGGAGCAGGCTCTGTCGCTTGGCCCACATTACAGATGAAGAGACTGATGTTCTGAGAGGACCAACTACCGTGTCTCCTGGAAGTTTAGGATCATGGGCTCCGTCTGCATCAGTGGCTGAGTTCTGTCTCCAGGTGTGACGACCCTGGCCCCTGCCTTTTCAGGGAGCCCGGCACGGGGAGGAGCCAGGCCCTGCAGGTTCCTCGCCCACCCCATCATCGTCCATCCTGACATTCTGCTTCCTGGGAACTCGGGGCTCTGATAGAATCCTGCCTCAAGCTCATCTTCCTATCCCCTTTGCTGCTTGTGCCTCAAAGCAGCAGACAGCCCCTCCAAATTCCTGGAATTCCAGCACCCCCTTATTCTCCGGCTCATGAGACCACCTTGGGTCTGCACATCAGCTGCCTGGGGCCAGCACCCCCAGGCCTCCCGCAAAGCCCGGCAATGCCCTGGGTCCGGGGGCTGCAGGGCCTAGGCGTGCACCAGGCCTCCTCCAGGGGCAGCCCCACGGCGCCCATCACCGCAGCCACGCCCCAAATAACCACGTCCCCTCAACACGCGCTGGCCACTTCTCTCCTCCCAAATGGCCACCCTGGGCCTCCAGCTGCTCACTTATCACACCCGCACCCTCGAGCACCCACACGGACACACATGCAGTCATGCCCATTTGCACGCCTGCACACACGGGTGTAGACTGGGGCACACTCACACTCACCCGCACACATGCTGACCAGTTTCAGCTCACCCCAGGAGGACGTTGTGGCCCCTGTTGAGGGAGCACCGCTACCCGCGGCCGCAAACTCCGCCCGAAGGAAACCATTGCCCTTTCAACAGCTGCAGGTTCTACGAAGGCGACAGCTGCAGGTTCTACGAAGGCGACGGGTGACAAAAGGCTCGAGCGTCTCCTCACCCTCATTCATCTCTCCCCTGAACAAAGTGGGCAGGCCTCGGGCTCGGGGCTGCCTCGGCCCTGCACGTCCCTTACGGCGGAGCAGACTTTCTTGTTTGCACTGACCTCTGCCACGGCGCACGCGATGGCTTGCTGTTTATGGCAGTGGTACCGTTTCCTTGTAAAATAAATGGAAAGGATTTTTTTTTAAATGTTTAATTTTTGTTTGTTTATTTATTTAGCTGTACACAATGCCTTCATTTTTTACGTGGTGCTGAGGATCGAACCCGGGCCGCGCACGTGCTAGGCGAGTGCTCTACTATGGAAACTTTTTACATAAAAATTGCCTTACTAATTACTTTTATATGATCACAATATAAAATGCAGGCATATATTTAAAATATAGGCCATATATCACAGGAGGTTTTTTGCTTTCTACATACTACCCATCTCATTGCACCAGTCATCATCTTTTAATCCCCAACGTGCCATATATCTTTCTGTATGTGACTGATCCCACAACTGCATCTGTTCCTTTTCAACACTAGAAATAACTGAACTTTCCTACTTAGAGAAAATTGTTTGGCTGTACCCTGAATTTGCATAATCAATGATTGTATCCAATCTCATTTCAAAGTAAGGTAGCAATGGATTATGAATTGTAAGCTGCCTGTCATGGCCAGCCACGGCGCCGCCACGGGAGGAAAATTCTCGGAGGCAGAGTTAAGCTTTTACTACTTTTACTTCTACTTTCTTAGAGCTTAGAGAGAGGGAAAGAAAGATTTTTAGAGAGAAAGATTAAAGCGAGCTTTTCTTCTTGTCTTCTTAGCTTAGAGTTAGAGTGAAAGAAAGATATAGAGCTTAGCTTAGAGTAGAGTAAGATTAGAGCTTCTTTCTTCTCTCTTCTTTCTTCCTTCTTCTTTCTTCTGTCTTCTGTCTTCCTCAGGAGCCTCGGCCTAACTCTGACCAGTCATTACTTCTTCTATCTGGTTTCTCTTCTGTCTTCTATCTGGTTTAAACCGCTCTGCCTATGTTCTGGCCGCTCTGATTCTGACCGACCCGAGTGACTACCCGACTGACCGAATGAATTCGTTCTCCTAACTCGGACCGCTTTCACCCGGTTATATACCTTCAGGTTTGCGGGTGCCTACAGGTGCGTCACATACATATCAGGTGGAACTTATGGCTTCCAGCTAGCTACAACAGCCCTTCCTAATTAGGGCTCCTTCATATTCCTTCCCTTTAGTTTAAAAAGGTGCTTTAATTCTATTTTCTCTATTTTATTTTCTCTATTTTCTTTTATTTTCTTGTCCCTACCTAGCTTTTCACCTTTTATTTTTGAAAGGGTGGATATTTGAGCCCTTTTTGAGAAGGTGCTGCGGCTTTAAGGAAGTCTACTGCTGAGGAGCAGCTAACACACTTAGTTAAGCACAATTGTATAAGCGGCTTTGACTTTTTTTTTTTTTTTTCCTTCTATATTTTTCTTTATGGCTTTCTTGCCAAAGCTCAATGGCTTTTTTTCTGCATGGTTTTTACCATGCTATTTAATTCTCTATTTTCTTTTAAGCTCATGGCTTTTTTCTTTATACTAAAGCTCAAGGCTTTTTCTCTATTTTTTTTTTTTTTTTATGGCTTTTCGCCAGCTAATCTGCTTCAGCTTAATTCTTAACTGGCCTCAACTAAGTCAGAGGCTATGCTCTCTTGTTTACTACTCTTTTTGCTGGTCTCAACTGAGTCTGAGGCTATACTTTTTCGTTGCTCTCCTTATTTCTTAGCTTTTCTTCTCTGCCTGCCGAGCCCCGGACGGACCACCATTTGTATGCTGCCTGTCACGGCCAGCCACGGCGCCGCCACGGGAGGAAAATTCTCGGAGGCAGAGTTAAGCTTTTACTACTTTTACTTCTACTTTCTTAGAGCTTAGAGAGAGGGAAAGAAAGATTTTTAGAGAGAAAGATTAAAGCGAGCTTTTCTTCTTGTCTTCTTAGCTTAGAGTTAGAGTGAAAGAAAGATATAGAGCTTAGCTTAGAGTAGAGTAAGATTAGAGCTTCTTTCTTCTCTCTTCTTTCTTCCTTCTTCTTTCTTCTGTCTTCTGTCTTCCTCAGGAGCCTCGGCCTAACTCTGACCAGTCATTACTTCTTCTATCTGGTTTCTCTTCTGTCTTCTATCTGGTTTAACCGCTCTGCCTATGTTCTGGCCGCTCTGATTCTGACCGACCGAGTGACTACCCGACTGACCGAATGAATTCGTTCTCCTAACTCGGACCGCTTTCACCCGGTTATATACCTTCAGGTTTGCGGGTGCCTACAGGTGCGTCACATACATATCAGGTGGAACTTATGGCTTCCAGCTAGCTACAACAGCCCTTCCTAATTAGGGCTCCTTCAATGAATGATATATTTCAATCAAGTGTGT